>JAVTVJ010011138.1:0-33761 GCA_034509425.1 Eopsaltria australis | reverse complement strand
CCAAAAATAACCCCAAAAATGACCCAAAAATTGCATCAAAAGTGATTAAAAAAGACCCAAAAATAGCCACAAAATGGCCCCAAAATTGGCCCGAAAAATGACCCAAAATTGGCCGTAAAAAACCTAGAGATTCCCCCTATAAATGACAGGGAAATAAGCCCAAAATTTACCCCAAAATTACCCAAAAATTACCCAAAAGTTGCCCAGAATTCGCCCGAAAAATAACACAAAAATTGACCCAAATATGGGCCAAAAATGGCCTCGAAAACGACCCAGAAATGGCCCCGAAAATAGACCCAAAAATGACCCCAAAATAGCCCCAAAAATAGCCCCAAAAATGACCCAAAAAATTGCCGTAAAACAACCCAGAACTTCCCCTTATAAATCACTAAAAAATTGAACAAAAATAGTCCCAAAAATGGCCCAATAATGACCCAAAAATGGCAAAAATTTGCTCCAAAAATGACACAAAAATTGACCCAAATATGGGCCCCAAATAGCCCAGAAAATGACTCAGAAACGCCCCAAGAATGACCAAAAAATGGCCCCACAAATGACCCAAAAATGACCCAAAAATAGACCCAAAAATGACCCAAAATTGACGCAAAAATAGCCCCAAAATGACCTTAAAATGGCCCCAAATATGACCCAAAATTGGCCGTAAAATAACCCCGAAATTCCTCCTATAATTGACCCAAAAAAAGACCCAAAATGGCTCCAAAAATGGCCCCAAAAATGACTCATAATTGGCCGTAAAATAATCCAAAATTTCCCCTATAAATGACCCACAAAAAGGCCCAAAACAGCCCAAAACTCACCCAAAAATGACCCAAAAATAATTAAAAAATCGCTTAAAAATTACTTAAAAATGGCCTCGAAAATGACCCAAATATTCCCAAAAAATGACCCCAAAAATGACCCAAAAATACACCCAAAAATGACTCAAAAATGGCCCCAAAAAATGACCCAAAACAATGACCCAAATATTGCCCAAAAATGACCAGAAAATAGCTCCAAAAATGACTCAAAAACTGACCCAAATATGAGCCCAAAATGTCCTGGAAAATGACCCAGAATTAGTCCCAAAAATAGCCCCAAAATGGCTTGAAAATAACCCAAAAATAGCCCCAAAATGACCCCAAAAATAACCCCAAAAGTGACCAAAATTTGGCCGAAAAATGAGCCAAAAATTCCCCCAACAAATGACCCAAAAATAGGCCTAAAATAGCCGCAAAAAATGACCCAAAAATGACCCAGAAATGGCCCCAAAATCACTCCAAATATAACCCCTAAAAAGCCCCAGAAATCACCCAAAAAATGCCCAAAATTGGCCCCGAAACTGACAAAATAATGACCCCAAAAAGCCCCAAGAATCACCCAAAAAAAGACCAAATATGGCCCAAATGACCAAAAATGCCCAAAGCAATAAACCAAAATGACCCACTGTCAAAGATGACTCAACAATAGACCCAAAATGACCCAAAATGACCCAAAAATACCCCAAATGGCCCAAAATTGGCAACAAAGATGACCATATCTGCCTTAAGTTAACCCCACTATAGCCCTATAAATGACCCAAAATAGCGCCAAAGAAGTCCCAAAAATGACCCAAAAATGACCCAAAAAAATGACCCAAAAATGACCAAAAATGACCCACAAAATGGCACAAACTGACCCAATATCGGCCCCAAAAATGCCAGAAAATGACCCAGAAAATGGCCCCAAAAAATGCCAAAAGTGGTTTAAAAATGACCAAAATAGCCCCAAAAGGCCAAAAAAATAGCCCCAAAAATGACTCAAAATTGGCCGTAAAATGAGCCAAAAATTCCCCCTTTAAATGACCCAAAAATAGGCCCAAAAAAGCCCCAAAAAATGACCCAAATATGACCCAAAAATGGCCCAAAAATCGCCCCAAAAATCACCCCAAAAACTGACACAAATATCAGCCTAAAATGGCCCGGAAAATGGCCCCAAAAATGACCTAAAATTGGCCATAAAATGAGCCAAAATTCCCCCTATAAATGACCCAAAAATAGGCCCAAAGCAGCCCCAAAAAATGACAGAAAAATGACGCAAAAATAACCCGAAAATGGCCCCAAAAATAACCCCAAAAATGACCCAAAAATTGCATCAAAAGTGATTAAAAAAAGACCCAAAAATAGCCACAAAATGGCCCCAAAATTGGCCCGAAAAATGACCCAAAATTGGCCGTAAAAAACCTAGAGATTCCCCCTATAAATGACAGGGAAATAAGCCCAAAATTTACCCCAAAATTACCCAAAAATTACCCAAAAGTTGCCCAGAATTCGCCCGAAAAATAACACAAAAATTGACCCAAATATGGGCCCAAAATGGCCTCGAAAACGCCCCAGAAATGGCCCCGAAAATAGACCCAAAAATGACCCCAAAATAGCCCCAAAAATAGCCCCAAAAATGACCCAAAAATTTGCCGTAAAACAACCCAGAACTTCCCCTTATAAATCACTAAAAAAATGAACAAAAATAGTCCCAAAAATGGCCCAATAATGACCCAAAAATGGCCAAAATTTGCTCCAAAAATGACACAAAAATTGACCCAAATATGGGCCCCAAATAGCCCAGAAAATGACTCAGAAATGCCCCATAGAATGACCCAAAAATGGCCCCACAAATGACCCAAAAATGACCCCAAAATTGCCCCATATATTACTCAAAAATGGCACAAAAATAATCCAAAAATGACCCAAAAATGACCCAAAAATAGACCCAAAAATGACCCAAAATTGGCCCAAAAAATAGCCCCAAAATGACCTTAAAATGGCCCCAAATATGACCCAAAATTGGCCCTAAAATAATCCAAAATTTCCCCTATAAATGACCCACAAAAAGGCCCAAAACAGCCCAAAACTCACCCAAAAATGACCCAAAAAAAATTTTAAAATCGCTTAAAAATTACTAAAAAATGGCCTCGAAAATGACCCAAATATTCCCAAAAAATGACCCCAAAAAAGACCCAAAAATACACCCAAAAATGACTAAAAAATGGCCCCAAAAAATGACCCAAAACAATGACCCAAATATGGCCCAAAAATGACCAGAAAATAGCTCCAAAAATGACTCAAAAATAGCCCCAAAATGACCCCAAAAATAACCCCAAAAGTGACCAAAATTTGGCCGAAAAATGAGCCAAAAATTCCCCCAACAAATGACCCAAAAATAGGCCTAAAATAGCCGCAAAAAATGACCCAAAAATGACCCAGAAATGGCCCCAAAAATCACTCCAAATATAACCCCTAAAAAGCCCCAGAAATCACCAAAAAATGCCCAAAAATGGCCCCGAAACTGACAAAATAATGACGCCAAAAAGCCCCAAGAATCACCCAGAAAAAGACCAAATATGGCCCCAAAACTGACCAAAAAATGGCCCAAAGCAATAAACCAAAAATGACCCAACAGTGTCCCAAAAATGACTCAACAATAGACCCAAAAATGACCAAAAAATGACCCAAAAATACCCCAAAATGGCCCCAAAATTGGCAACAAAAATGACCCATAATCTGGCCTTAAGTTAACCCCGCTATTAGCCCTATAAATGACCCAAAAATAGGCCCAAAGAAGTCCCAAAAAATGACCCGAAAATGACCCAAAAAATGACCAAAAAAATGACCGAAAAATGAACCAAAAATGGCACAAAACTTGACCCAAATATCGGCCCAAAATGGCCCAGAAAATGACCCAGAAATGGCCCCAAAAATATGCCCAAAAGTGGCTTAAAAATGACCCAAAAATAGCCCCAAAATGGCCCAAAAAATAGCACCAAAAATGACTCAAAATTGGCCGTAAAATGAGCCAAAAATTCCCCCTTTAAATGACCCAAAAATAGGCCCAAAACAGCCCCAAAAAATGACCCAAATATGACCCAAAAATGGCCCAAAAATCGCCCAAAAAATCACCCCAAAAACTGACACAAATATCAGCCTAAAATGGCCCGGAAAATGGCCCCAAAAATGACCTAAAATTGGCCCATAAAATGAGCCAAAAATTCCCCCTATAAATGATCCAAAAATAGGCCCAAAGCAGCCCCAAAAAATGACCCAAAAATGACGCAAAAATTGCCCGAAAATGGCCCCAAAAATAACCCCAAAAATGACCCAAAAATTTCATCAAAAGTTATTAAAAAAAGACCCAAAAATAGCCACAAAATGGCCCCAAAATTGGCCCGAAAAATGACCCAAAATTGGCCGTAAAAAAACCTAGAGATTCCCCCTATAAATGACAGGGAAATAAGCCCAAAAATTACCCCAAAATTACCCAAAATTACCCAAAAGTTGCCCAGAATTCGCCCGAAAAATAACACAAAAATTGACCCAAATATGGGCCCAAAATGGCCTCGAAAACGACCCAGAAATGGCCCCGAAAATAGACCCAAAAATGACCCCAAAATAGCCCCAAAAATAGCCCCAAAAATGACCCAAAAATTTGCCGTAAAACAACCCAGAACTTCCCCTTACAAATCACTAAAAAATTGAACAAAAACAGTCCCAAAAATGGCCCAATAATAAACCCAAAAATGGCCAAAATTTGCTCCAAAAATGACACAAAAATTGACCCAAATATGGGCCCCAAATAGCCCAGAAAATGACTCAGAAACGCCCCAAGAATGACCCAAAAATGGCCCCCCAAATGACCCAAAAATGACCCAAAAATAGACCCAAAAATGACCCAAAATTGACGCAAAAATAGCCCCAAAATGACCTTAAAATGGCCCCAAATATGACCCAAAGTTGGCCGTAAAATAACCCCGAAATTCCTCCTATAATTGACCCAAAAATAGGCCCAAAATGGCTCCAAAAATGGCCCCAAAAATGACTCATAATTGGCCGTAAAATAATCCAAAATTTCCCCTATAAATGACCCACAAAAAGGCCCAAAACAGCCCAAAACTCACCCCAAAATGACCCAAAAATAATTTAAAAATCGCTTAAAAATTACTAAAAAATGGCCTCGAAAATGACCCAAATATTCCCAAAAAATGACCCCAAAAATGACCCAAAAATACACCTAAAAATGACTCAAAAATGGCCCCAAAAAATTACCCAAAACAATGACCCAAATATGGCCCAAAAATGACCAGAAAATAGCTCCAAAAATGACTCAAAAACTGACCCAAATATGAGCCCAAAATGTCCTGGAAAATGAACCAGAATTAGTCCCAAAAATAGCCCCAAAATGGCTTAAAAATAACCCAAAAATAGCCCCAAAATGACCCCAAAAATAACCCCCAAATTGACCAAAATTTGGCCGAAAAATGAGCCAAAAATTCCCCCAACAAAAGACCCAAAAATAGGCCTAAAATAGCCGCAAAAAATGACCCAAAAATGACCCAGAAATGGCCCCAAAAATCACTCCAAATATAACCCCTAAAAAGACCCAGAAATCACCCAAAAAATGCCCAAAAATGGCCCCGAAACTGACAAAATAATGACGCCAAAAAGCCCCAAGAATCACCCAGAAAAAGACCAAATATGGCCCCAAAACTGACCAAAAAATGGCCCAAAGCAATAACCCAAAAATGACCCAACAGTGTCCCAAAAATGACTCAACAATAGACCCAAAAATGACCCAAAAATGACCCAAAAATGACCCAAAAATACCCCAAAATGGCCCCCAAATTGGCAACAAAAATGACCCATAATCTGGCCTTAAATTAACCCCGCTATTAGCCCTATAAATGACCCAAAAATAGGCCCAAAGAAGTCCCAAAAAATGACCCAAAAATGACCCAAAAAATGACCCAAAAATCGCCCCAAAAATGGCACAAAACTTGATCCAAATATCGGCCCAAAATGGCCCAGAAAATGACCCAGAAATGGCCCCAAAAATATGCCCAAAAGTGGCTTAAAAATGACCCAAAAATAGCCCCAAAATGGCCCAAAAAATAGCCCCAAAAATGACTCAAAATTGGCCGTAAAATGAGCCAAAAATTTCCCCTTTAAATGACCCAAAAATAGGCCCAAAACAGCCCCAAAAAATGACCCAAAAATGACGCAAAAATTGCCCGAAAATGGCCCCAAAATAACCCCAAAAATGACCCAAAAATTGCATCAAAAGTGATTAAAAAAAGACCCAAAAATAGCCACAAAATGGCCCCAAAATTGGCCCGAAAAATGACCCAAATAGGCCGTAAAAAAACCTAGAGATTCCCCCTATAAATGACAGGGAAATAAGCCCAAAAATTACCCCAAAATTACCCAAAAATTACCCAAAAGTTGCCCAGAATTCGCCCGAAAAATAACACAAAAATTGACCCAAATATGGGCCCAAAATGGCCTCGAAAACGACCCAGAAATGGCCCCGAAAATAGACCCAAAAATGACCCCAAAATAGCTCCAAAAATAGCCCCAAAAATGACCCAAAAATTTGCCGTAAAACAACCCAGAACTTCCCCTTATAAATCACTAAAAAATTGAACAAAAATAGCCCCAAAAATAGCCCAATAATGACCCAAAAATGGCCAAAATTTGCTCCAAAAATGACACAAAAATTGACCCAAATATGGGCCCCAAATAGCCCAGAAAATGACTCAGAAACGCCCCAAGAATGACCCAAAAATGGCCCCACAAATGACCCAAAAATGACCCAAAAATAGACCCAAAAATGACCCAAAATTGACGCAAAAATAGCCCCAAAATGACCTTAAAATGGCCCCAAATATGACCCAAAGTTGGCCGTAAAATAACCCCGAAATTCCTCCTATAATTGACCCAAAAATAGGCCCCAAAATGGCTCCAAAAATGGCCCCAAAAATGACTCATAATTGGCCGTAAAATAATCCAAAATTTCCCTTATAAATGACCCACAAAAAGGCCCAAAACAGCCCAAAACTCACCCAAAAATGACCCAAAAATAATTAAAAAATCGCTTAAAAATTACTAAAAAATGGCCTTGAAAATGACCCAAATATTCCCAAAAAATGACCCCAAAAATGACCCAAAAATACACCCAAAAATGACTCAAAAATGGCCCCAAAAAATGACCCAAAACAATGACCCAAATATGGCCCAAAAATGACCAGACAATAGCTCCAAAAATGACTCAAAAACTGACCCAAATATGAGCCCAAAATGTCCTGGAAAATGACCCAGAATTAGTCCCAAAAATAGCCCCAAAATGGCTTAAAAATAACCAAAAAAAACCCCCAAATGACCCCAAAAATAACCCCAAAATTGACCAAAATTTGGCCGAAAAATGAGCCAAAAATTCCCCCAACAAATGACCCAAAAATAGGCCTAAAATAGCCGCAAAAAATGACCCAAAAATGACCCAGAAATGGCCCCAAAAATCACTCCAAATATAACCCCTAAAAAGCCCCCAAAATCACCCAAAAATGCCCAAAAATGGCCCCGAAACTGACAAAATAATGACCCCAAAAAGCCCCAAGAATCACCCAAAAAAAGACCAAATATGGCCCCAAAACTGACCAAAAAATGGCCCAAAGCAATAAGCCAAAAATGACCCAACAGTGTCCCAAAAATGACTCAACAATAGACCCAAAAATGACCCAACAGTGTCCCAAAAATGACTCAACAATAGACCCAAAAATGACCCAAAAATGACCCAAAAATACCCCAAAATGGCCCCAAAATTGGCAACAAAAATGACCCATAATCTGGCCTTAAATTAACCCCGCTATTAGCCCTATAAATGACCCAAAAATAGGCCCAAAACAGCCCCAAAAAATGACCCAAAAATGACCCAAAAAATGACCGAAAAATCGCCCCAAAAATAGCACAAACTTGACCCAAATATCGGCCCAAAATGGCCTAGAAAATGGCCCAAAAATCGCCCCAAAAATCACCCCAAAAACTTACACAAATATCAGCCTAAAATGGCCCGGAAAATGGCCCCAAAAATGACCTAAAATTGGCCCATAAAATGAGCCAAAAATTCCCCCTATAAATGACCCAAAAATAGGCCCAAAGCAGCCCCAAAAAATGACCCAAAAATGACGCAAAAATTGCCCGAAAATGGCCCCAAAAATAACCCCAAAAATGACCCAAAAATTGAATCAAAAGTGATTAAAAAAAGACCCAAAAATAGCCACAAAATGGCCCCAAAATTGGCCCGAAAAATGACCCAAAATTGGCCGTAAAAAAACCTAGCGATTCCCCCTATAAATGACAGGGAAATAAGCCCAAAAATTACCCCAAAATTACCCAAAAATTACCCAAAAGCTGCCCAGAATTCGCCCGAAAAATAACACAAAAATTGACCCAAATATGGGCCCAAAATGGCCTCGAAAACGACCCAGAAATGGCCCCGAAAATAGACCCAAAAATGACCCCAAAATAGCCCCAAAAATAGCCCCAAAAATGACCCAAAAATTTGCCGTAAAACAACCCAGAACTTCCCCTTATAAATCACTAAAAAATTGAACAAAAATAGTCCCAAAAATGGCCCAATAATGACCCAAAAATGGCCAAAATTTGCTCCAAAAATGACACAAAAATTGACCCAAATATGGGCCCCAAATAGCCCAGAAAATGACTCAGAAACGCCCCAAGAATGACCCAAAAATGGCCCCACAAATGACCCAAAAATGACCCCAAAATTGCCTCATATATTACTCAAAAATGGAAAAAAAATAATCCAAAAATGACCCAAAAATGACCCAAAAATAGACCCAAAAATTACCCAAAATTGACCCAAAAAAAAGCCCCAAAATGACCATAAAATGGCCCCAAATATGACCCAAAATTGGCCCTAAAATAATCCAAAATTTCCCCTATAAATGACCCACAAAAAGGCCCAAAACAGCCCAAAACTCACCCAAAAATGACCCAAAAATAATTTAAAAATCGCTTAAAAATTACTAAAAAATGGCCTCGAAAATGACCCAAATATTCCCAAAAAATGACCCCAAAAATGACCCAAAAATACACCCAAAAATGACTCAAAAATGGCCCCAAAAAATGACCCAAAACGATGACCCAAATATGGCCCAAAAATGACCAGAAAATAGCTCAAAAAATGACTCAAAAACTGACCCAAATATGAGCCCAAAATGTCCTGGAAAATGACCCAGAATTAGTCCCAAAAATAGCCCCAAAATGGCTTAAAAATAACCCAAAAATAGCCCCAAAATGACCTCAAAAATAACCCCAAAATTGACCAAAATTTGGCCGAAAAATGAGCCAAAAATTCCCCCAACAAATGACCCAAAAATAGGCCTAAAATAGCCGCAAAAAATGACCCAAAAATGACCCAGAAATGGCCCCAAAAATCACTCCAAATATAACCCCTAAAAAGCCCCAGAAATCACCCAAAAAATGCCCAAAAATGGCCCCAAAACTGACAAAATAATGACCCCAAAAAGCCCCAAGAATCACCCAAAAAAAGACCAAATATGGCCCCAAAACTGACCAAAAAATGGCCCAAAGCAATAAACCAAAAATGACCCAACAGTGTCCCAAAAATGACTCAACAATAGACCCAAAAATGACCCAAAAATGACCCAAAAATACCCCAAAATGGCCCCAAAATTGGCAACAAAATGACCCATAATCTGGCCTTAAATTAACCCCGCTATTAGCCCTATAAATGACCCAAAAATAGGCCCAAAGAAGTCCCAAAAATGACCCAAAAATGACCCAAAAAATGACCGAAAAATCGCCCCAAAAATGGCACAAAACTTGACCTAAATATCGGCCCAAAATGGCCCAGAAAATGACCCAGAAATGGCCCCAAAAATATGCCCAAAAGTGGCTTAAAAATGACCCAAAAATAGCCCCAAAATGGCCCAAAAAATAGCCCCAAAAATGACTCAAAATTGGCCGTAAAATGAGCCAAAAATTCCCCCTTTAAATGACCCAAAAATGGCCCAAAACAGCCCCAAAAAATGACCCAAATATGACCCAAAAATGGCCCAAAAATCGCCCCAAAAATCACCCCAAAAACTGACACAAATATCAGCCTAAAATGGCCCGGAAAATGGCCCCAAAAATGACCTAAAATTGGCCCATAAAATGAGCCAAAAATTCCCCCTATAAATGACCCAAAATAGGCCCAAAGCAGCCCCAAAAAATGACCCAAAAATGACGCAAAAAACAAAAATTGCCCGAAATGGCCCCAAAAATAACCCCAAAAATGAACCCCAAAAATTGCAATCCAAAATGATTAAAAAAAGACCCAAAATAGCCACAAAATGGCACCAAAATTGGCCGAAAATGACCCAATTGGCCGTAAAAACCTAGGAGATCCTATAAATGACAGGGAAAATAGCCCAAAAATTACCGAAAATTACGCACAAAATTACCCAAAAGTTGCCCAGAATTCGCCCGAAAAATAACACAAAAATTGACCCAAATATGGGCCCAAAATGGCCTCGAAAACGACCCAGAAATGGCCCCGAAAAAAGACCCAAAAATGACCCCAAAATAGCCCCAAAAATAGCCCCAAAAATGACCCAAAAATTTGCCGTAAAACAACCCAGAACTTCCCCTTATAAATCACTAAAAAAATGAACAAAAATAGTCCCAAAAATGGCCCAATAATGACCCAAAAATGGCCAAAATTTGCTCCAAAAATGACACAAAAATTGACCCAAATATGGGCCCCAAATAGCCCAGAAAATGACTCAGAAATGCCCCAAGAATGACCCAAAAATGGCCCCACAAATGACCCAAAAATGACCCCAAAATTGCCCCATATGTTACTCAAAAATGGCACAAAAATAATCCAAAAATGACCCAAAAATGACCCAAAAATAGACCCAAAAATGACCCAAAATTGGCCCAAAAAATAGCCCCAAAATGACCTTAAAATGGCCCCAAATATGACCCAAAATTGGCCCTAAAATAATCCAAAATTTCCCCTATAAATGACCCACCAAAAGGCCCAAAACAGCCCAAAACTCACCCAAAAATGACCCAAAAATAATTTAAAAATCGCTTAAAAATTACTAAAAAATGGCCTCGAAAATGACCCAAATATTCCCAAAAAATGACCCCAAAAATGACCCAAATATACACCCAAAAATGACTCAAAAATGGCCCCAAAAAATGACCCAAAACAATGACCCAAATATGGCCCAAAAATGACCAGAAAATAGCTCCAAAAATGACTCAAAAACTGACCCAAATATGAGCCCAAAATGTCCTGGAAAATGACCCAGAATTAGTCCCAAAAATAGCCACAAAATGGCTTAAAAATAACCCAAAAATAGCCCCAAAATGACCTCAAAAATAACCCCAAAATTGACCAAAATTTGGCCGAAAAATGAGCCAAAAATTCCCCCAACAAATGACCCAAAAATAGGCCTAAAATAGCCGCAAAAAATGACCCACAAATGACCCAGAAATGGCCCCAAAAATCACTCTAAATATAACCCCTAAAAAGCCCCAGAAATCACCCAAAAAATGCCCAAAAATGGCCCCGAAACTGACAAAATAATGACCCCAAAAAGCCCCAAGAATCACCCAAAAAAAGACCAAATATGTCCCCAAAACTGACCAAAAAATGGCCCAAAGCAATAAACCAAAAATGACCCAACAGTGTCCCAAAAATGACTCAACAATAGACCCAAAAATGACCCAAAAATGACCCAAAAATACCCCCAAATGGCCCCAAAATTGGCAACAAAAATGACCCATAATCTGGCCACTTAATTAACAGCCGCTATTAGCCCTATTAAATGACCCAAATAGGCCAAAGAAGTCCCAAAAAATGCCCACAATGACCACTAAAAAAATGACCGAAAATCGCCCCATAAAATGGCACAAAAGCTTGACCGCAAATATCGGCCCAAAATGGCCCAGAAAAGACCCAGAAATGGCCCCAAAATAATGCCCAAAAGTGGCTTAAAAATGACCCAAATAGCCCAAAATGGCCCAAAAATAGCCCCAAAAATGACTCAAATTGGCCGTAAAATGAGCAAAATTCCCCCTTTAAAATGACCCAAAAATAAGGCCGCAAAACAGCCCGGCAAAAATGACCCAAAAAATGAACGCCAAATGCCCGAAAATGGCGCCAAAAATAACCGCCAAAAATGACCCAAAAATGCATCAAAAGTGATTAAACAAGACCCAAAAATAGCCACAAAATGGCCCCAAAATTGGCCCGAAAAATGACCCAAAATTGGCCATAAAAAAGCCTAGAGATTCCCCCTATAAATGACAGGGAAATAAGCCCAAAAATTACCCCAAAATTACCCAAAAATTACCAAAAAGTTGCCCAGAATTCGCCCGAAAAATAACACAAAAATTGACCCAAATATGGGCCCAAAATGGCCTCGAAAACGACCCAGAAATAGCCCCGAAAATAGACCCAAAAATGACCCCAAAATAGCCCCAAAAATAGCCCCAAAAATGACCCAAAAAATTGCCGTAAAACAACCCAGAACTTCCCCTTATAAATCACTAAAAAATTGAACAAAAATAGTCCCAAAAATGGCCCAATAATAAACCCAAAAATGGCCAAAATTTGCTCCAAAAATGACACAAAAATTGACCCAAATATGGGCCCCAAATAGCCCAGAAAATGACTCAGAAACGCCCCAAGAATGACCCAAAAATTGCCCCACAAATGACCCAAAAATGACCCAAAAATAGACCCAAAAATGACCCAAAATTGACGCAAAAATAGCCCCAAAATGACCTTAAAATGGCCCCAAATATGACCCAAAGTTGGCCGTAAAATAACCCCGAAATTCCTCCTATAATTGACCAAAAAATAGGCCCAAAATGGCTCCAAAAATGGCCCCAAAAATGACTCATAATTGGCCGTAAAATAATCCAAAATTTCCCCTATAAATGACCCACAAAAAGGCCCAAAACAGCCCAAAACTCACCCAAAAATGACCCAAAAATAATTAAAAAATCGCTTAAAAATTACTAAAACATGGCCTCGAAAATGACCCAAATATTCCCAAAAAATGACCCCAAAAATGACCCAAAAATACACCCAAAAATGACTCAAAAATGGCCCCAAAAAATGACCCAAAACAATGACCCAAATATGGCCCAAAAATGACCAGAAAATAGCTCCAAAAATGACTCAACAACTGACCCAAATATGAGCCCAAAATGTCCTGGAAAATGACCCAGAATTAGTCCCAAAAATAGCCCCAAAATGGCTTAAAAATAACCCAAAAATAGCCCCAAAATGACCCCAAAAATACCCCCCAAATTGACCAAAATTTGGCCGAAAAATGAGCCAAAAATTCCCCCAACAAATGACCCAAAAATAGGCCTAAAATAGCCGCAAAAAATGACCCAAAAATGACCCAGAAATGGCCCCAAAAATCACTCCAAATATAACCCCTAAAAAGCCCCAAAAATCACCCAAAAATGCCCAAAAATGGCCCCGAAACTGACAAAATAATGACCCCAAAAAGCCCCAAGAATCACCCAGAAAAAGACCAAATATGGCCCCAAAACTGACCAAAAAATGGCCCAAATCAATAACCCAAAAATGACCCAACAGTGTCCCAAAAATGACTCAACAATAGACCCAAAAATGACCCAAAAATGACCCAAAAATACCCCAAAATGGCCCCAAAATTGGCAACAAAAATGACCCATAATATGGCCTTAAGTTAACCCCGCTATTAGCCCTATAAATGACCCAAAAATAGGCCCAAAGAAGTCCCAAAAAATGACCCGAAAATGACCCAAAAAATGACCCAAAAAATGACCGAAAAATCGCCCCAAAAATGGCACAAAACTTGACCCAAATATCGGCCCAAAATGGCCCAGAAAATGACCCAGAAATGGCCCCAAAAATATGCCCAAGAGTGGCTTAAAAATGACCCAAAAATAGCCCCAAAATGGCCCAAAAAATAGCCCCAAAAATGACTCAAAATTGGCCGTAAAATGAGCCAAAAATTCCCCCTTTAAATGACCCAAAAATGGCCCAAAAACAGCCCCAAAAAATGACCCAAATATGACCCAAAAATGGCCCAAAAATCGCCCCAAAAATCACCCCAAAAACTGACACAAATATCAGCCTAAAATTGCCCGGAAAATGGCCCCAAAAATGACCTAAAATTGGCCCATAAAATGAGCCAAAAATTCCCCCTTTAAATGACCCAAAAATGGCCCAAAACAGCCCCAAAAAATGACCCAAAAATGACGCAAAAATTGCCCGAAAATGGCCCCAAAAATAACCCCAAAAATGACCCAAAAATTGCATCAAAAGTGATTAAAAAAAGACCAAAAAATAGCCACAAAATGGCCCCAAAATTGGCCCGAAAAATGACCCAAAATTGGCCGTAAAAAAACCTAGAGATTCCCCCTATAAATGACAGGGAAATAAGCCCAAAAATTACCCCAAAATTACCCCAAAATTACCCAAAAATTACCCAAAAGTTGCCCAGAATTCGCCCGAAAAATAACACAAAAATTGACCCAAATATGGGACCAAAATGGCCTCGAAAACGACCCAGAAATGGCCCCGAAAATAGACCCCAAAATGACCCCAAAATAGCCCCAAAAATAGCCCCAAAAATGACCCAAAAATTTGCCGTAAAACAACCCAGAACTTCCCCTTATAAATCACTAAAAAATTGAACAAAATAGTCCCAAAAATGGCCCAATAATAAACCCAAAAATGGCCAAAATTTGCTCCAAAAATGACACAAAAATTGACCCAAATATGGGCCCCAAATAGCCCAGAAAATGACTCAGAAACGCCCCAAGAATGACCCAAAAATGGCCCCACAAATGACCCAAAAATGGCCCCACAAATGACCCAAAAATGACCCAAAAATAGACCCAAAAATGACCCAAAATTGACGCAAAAATAGCCCCAAAATGACCTTTAAATGGCCCCAAATATGACCCAAAGTTGGCCGTAAAATAACCCCGAAATTCCTCCTATAATTGACCCAAAAATAGGCCCAAAATGGCTCCAAAAATGGCCCCAAAAATGACTCATAATTGGCCGTAAAATAATCCAAAATTTCCCCTATAAATGACCCACAAAAAGGCCCAAAACAGTCCAAAACTCACCCAAAAATGACCCAAAAATAATTAAAAAATCGCTTAAAAATTACTAAAAAATGGCCTCGAAAATGACCCAAATATTCCCAAAAAATGACCCCAAAAATGACCCAAAAATACACCCAAAAATGACTCAAAAATGGCCCCAAAAAATGACCCAAAACAATGACCCAAATGTGGCCCAAAAATGACCAGAAAATAGCTCCAAAAATGACTCAAAAACTGACCCAAATATGAGCCCAAAATGTCCTGGAAAATGATCCAGAATTAGTCCCAAAAATAGCCCCAAAATGGCTTAAAAATAACCCAAAAATAGCCCCAAAATGGCCCCAAACTTGACAGAAAAATGGCCCAAAATAATGACCTAAATATGGGCCAAAAATGACCCCAAAATGACCCCTAAATGGCTAAAAAATGACCCAAAACTAGCCTCAAAATGGCGACAAAAATGGCCCCAAAAATGACCCAGAATTGGCTGTAAAATAACCCAGAAATTCCCCCTATAAATGACACAAATATGACCCCAAAAGGTCTCCGAAAATAGCTCCAAAAATGATTCCAAAATGACACAAAAATGGCCTCAAAAATAGCCCCAAAAATCACCCAAAAATTGCCTTAAAAGACGACCCAAAAATTACCTAAAAATGGCCCAAAAAGAGCCAGAAAAATGGACTCAAACGTGACTCAAAAAATGATCCAAATATGGGCCTAAAATGGCCCCCAAAATGGCCCCAAACTTGACAGAAAAATGGCCCAAAACAATGACATAAAAAGACGACCCAAAAATGACCCCAAAATGACCCCAAAATGACCCCAAAATGGCTCAAAAATGACCCAAAACTAGCCTCAAAATGGCGACAAAAATGGCCCCAAAAATGACCCAGAATTGGCTGTAAAATAACCCAGAAATTCCCCCTAAAAATGACACAAATATAGGCCCAAAATAGCCCCGAAAAATGACCCAAAAATGACACAAAAATGGCCCAAAGATAGACCCAAAAACGTCTCAAAAATTGACCAAAATATGGGCCCAAAAGGTCTCCGAAAATGGCCCCAAAAATGATTCCAAAATGACCCAAAAATGGCCTCAAAAATAGCCCCAAAAATCACCCAAAAATTGCCTTAAAAGACGACCCAAAACTGACCCAAAAATGGCCCAAACAATGCCCTGACCTTGACAGAAAAATGGCTCAAAACAGTCAGCTTAATATAACCCATAAATAGCGCAAAAATGACCCAAATATAGATCCATTAACGCCTCAAAATGATCCCAAAAATGACTCAAAAATGACTCAGAATTGGCCGGAAAATGATCCGAAAATTCCCCCTTAAATGACACAAAAAAAGGCCCAAAATAGCCCCAAAAAATGACCCAAAAATGACCCAAAAATGGCCCAAAAATGGCCCCAAAAATGAATCAGAAATTGACCCAAATATGGGCCCAAAAATCACCCGGAAAATGACCCAGAAATGGCCCCAAATATAGACCCAGAAATGGCCCCAGATATAGACCCAAAAATGGCTCCAAAATGGCCCCAAAAATAGCTCCAAAATGGAGCCAGAAATGGAACGAAAAATGACCCAGAATTGGCCGGAAAATGATCCAAAAATTCCCCCTATAAATGACCCAAAAATAGGCCCAAAGTAGCCCCAAAAAATGACCCAAACTGACCCAAAATGGCCCAACATATCGCCCCAAAAATGCCCCAAAAATTGACCAAAATATGGCCCTAAGCTATGACCCAAAATTGGCCGTAAATTAACCCAGAAATTCCCCCTATTAATGACACAAATATAGGCCCAAAAGGTATCCGAAAATGGACCCAAAAATGATTTGACCCAAAAATGGCCTCAAAAATTGACCCAAAAATCACCCAAAAATTGCCTTAAAAGACGACCCAAAAATTACCTAAAAATGGCCCAAAAAGAGCCAGAAAAATGGACTCAAACATGACTCAAAAAATGATCCAAATATGGGCCGAAAATGGCCCCCAAAATGGCCCCAAACTTGACAGAAAAATGGCCCAAAACAATGACCTAAATATGGGCCACAAATGACCCCAAAATGACCCCTAAATGGCTAAAAAATGACCCAAAACTAGCCTCAAAATGGCGACAAAAATGGCCCCAAAAATGACCCAGAATTGGCTGTAAAATAACCCAGAAATTCCTCCTATAAATGACACAAATATAGGCCCAAAATAGCCCCGAAAAATGACCCAAAAATGACACAAAAATGGCCCAAAGATAGCCCCAAAAACGACTCAAAAATTGACCCAAATATGGGCCCAAAAGGTCTCCGAAAATGGCCCAAAAATGATTCTAAAGTGACCCAAAAATGGCCTCAAAAATAGCCCCAAAAATCACCCAAAAATTGCCTTAAAAGACGACCCAAAACTGACCCAAAAATGGCCCAAACAATGCCCTGACCTTGACAGAAAAATGGCTCAATACAGTCAGCTAAATATAACCCATAAATAGCGCAAAAATGACCCAAATATAGACCCAATAACGCCTCAAAATGATCCCAAAAATGACTCAAAAATGACTCAGAATTGGCCTAAAATGATCCAAAAATTCCCCCTTAAATGACACAAAAAAGGCCCAAAATAGCCCCAAAAAATGACCCAAGAATGACCCAAACATGGCCCAAAAAATGGCCCCAAAAATGAATCAGAAATTGACCCAAATATGGGCCCAAAAATCACCCCGAAAATGACCCAGAAATGGCCCCAAATATAGACCCAAAAATGGCTCCAAAATGGCCCCAAAAATAGCCCCAAAATGGAGCCAGACATGGCAACGAAAAATGACGCAGAATGGCCGGAAATGATCCAAAAATCCGCCTATAAATGCCCAAAATAGGCCGCAATAAGTAGCCCATACGCAAAATGACCCCAAAATGACGGCGAATGCCCAAAATGGCACAAAACTTGACCAAAATATCGGCCCAAAATGGCCCAGAAAATGACCCAGAAATGGCCCCAAAAATATGCCCAAAAGTGGCTTAAAAATGACCCAAAAATAGCCCCAAAATGGCCCAAAAAATAGCCCCAAAAATGACTCAAAATTGGCCGTAAAATGAGCCAAAATTCCCCCTTTAAATGACCCAAAAATAGGCCCAAAACAGCCCCAAAAAATGACCCAAATATGACCCAAAAATGGCCCAAAAATCGCCCCAAAAATCACCCCAAAAACTGACACAAATATCAGCCTAAAATGGCCCGGAAAATGGCCCCAAAAATGACCTAAAATTGGGCCATAAAATGAGCCAAAAATTCCCCCTATAAATGACCCAAAAATAGGCCCAAAGCAGCCCCAAAAAATGACCCAAAAATGACGCAAAAATTGCCCGAAAATGGCCCCAAAAATAACCCCAAAAATGACCCCAAAATTGCATCAAAAGTGATTAAAAAAAGACCCAAAAATAGCCACAAAATGGCCCCAAAATTGGCCCGAAAAATGACCCAAAATTGGCCGTAAAAAACCTAGAGATTCCCCCTATAAATGACAGGGAAATAAGCCCAAAATTTACCCCAAAATTACCCAAAAATTACCCAAAAGTTGCCCAGAATTCGCCCGAAAAATAACACAAAAATTGACCCAAATATGGGCCCAAAATGGCCTCGAAAACGACCCAGAAATGGCCCCGAAAATAGACCCAAAAATGACCCCAAAATAGCCCCAAAAATAGCCCCAAAAATGACCAAAAAATTTGCCGTAAAACAACCCAGAACTTCCCCTTATAAATCACTAAAAAATTGAACAAAAATAGTCCCAAAAATGGCCCAATAATAAACCCAAAAATGGCCAAAATTTGCTCCAAAAATGACACAAAAATTGACCCAAATTTGGGCCCCAAATAGCCCAGAAAATGACTCAGAAACGCCCCAAGAATGACCCAAAAATGGCCCCACAAATGACCCAAAAATGACCCAAAAATAGACGCCACCATAAAAGACCGCAAACTTGGACGCAACATGCCCAAAATGAACCTTGAAAATGGCCCAAATATGACGCCAAAGTTGGCCGTAAAATAACCCGAAATTCCTTCCAATAATTGACCAAAAAATAGGCCAAATGGCTCAAAAATGGCAAAAATGATCATATTGGCGGGTAAAATAATCCAAATTTCGCCATATAAATGACCCACAAAGGCCCAAAACAGCCCAAAATCACCAAACATGACCAAAAATAATTTAAAAAAATCGTTTAAAATTACTAAAGAATGGCCTCTGAAATGACCCAATATTTCCCAAAATGACCCACAAAAAGGCCCAAAAATACACCCAAAAATGACTCAAAAATGGCCCCAAAAAATGACCCAAAACAATACCCAAACATGACCCAAAAATGACCAGAAAATATCTCCAAAAATGACTCAAAAACTGACCAAAATATGAGCCCAAAATGTCCTGGAAAATGACCCAGAATTAGTCCCAAAAATAGCCCCAAAATGGCTTTAAAATAACCCAAAAATAGCCCCAAAATGACCCCAAAAATAACCCCAAAATTGACCAAAATTTGGCCGAAAAATGCGCCAAAAATTCCCCCAACAAATGACCCAAAAATAGGCCTAAAATAGCCGCAAAAATGACCCAAAAATGACCCAGAAATGGCCCCAAAAATCACTCCAAATATAACCCCTAAAAAGCCCCAGAAATCACCCAAAAAATGCCCAAAAATGGCCCCGAAACTGACAAAATAATGACCCCAACAAGCCCCAAGAATCACCCAGAAAAAGACCAAATATGGCCCCAAAACTGACCAAAAAATGGCCCAAAGCAATAAACCAAAAATGACCCAACAGTGTCCCAAAAATGACTCAACAATAGACCCAAAAATGACCCAAAAATGACCCAAAAATACCCCAAAATGGCGCCAAAATTGGCAACAAAAATGACCCATAATCTGGCCTTAAATTAACCCCGCTATTAGCCCTATAAATGACGAAGAATAGGCCAAAGAGTCCGCAAAAAATGACCAAAAATGACAAAATGACGCCAAAATGACCGAAAAATGCCAAAATGGCAACAAACTTGACGCCATATCGCCCAAAATGGCGCAGAAATGACCCAGAAATGGCCCAAAATATGCCCAAAAGTGTCTTAAAAATGACCCAAAAATAGCCCCAAAATGGCCCAAAAAATAGCCCCAAAAATGACTCAAAATTGGCCGTAAAATGAGCCAAAAATTCCCCCTTTAAATGACCCAAAAATAGGCCCAAAACAGCCCCCAAAAATGACCCAAATATGACCCAAAAATGGCCCAAAAATCGCCCCAAAAATCACCCAAAAACTGACACAAATATCAGCCTAAAATGGCCCGGAAAATGGCCCGGAAAATGACCTAAAATTGGCCCATAAAATGAGCCAAAAATTCCCCCTATAAATGACCCAAAAATAGGCCCAAAGCAGCCCCAAAAAATGACCCAAAAATGACGCAAAACTTGCCCGAAAATGGCCCCAAAAATAACCCCAAAAATGACCCAAAAATTGCATCAAAAGTGATTAAAAAAAGACCCAAAAATAGCCACAAAATGGCCCCAAAATTGGCCCGAAAAATGACCCAAAATTGGCCGTAAAAAAAACTAGAGATTCCCCCTATAAATGACAGGGAAATAAGCCCAAAAATTACCCCAAAATTACCCAAAAATTACCCAAAAGTTGCCCAGAATTCGCCCGAAAAATAACACAAAAATTGACCCAAATATGGGCCCAAAATGGCCTCGAAAACGACCCAGAAATGGCCCCGAAAATAGACCCCAAAATGACCCCAAAATAGCCCCAAAAATAGCCCCAAAAATGATCCAAAAATTTGGCGTAAAACAACCCAGAACTTCCCCTAATAAATCACTAAAAAATTGAACAAAAATAGTCCCAAAAATGGCCCAATAATGACCCAAAAATGGCCAAAATTTGCTCCAAAAATGACACAAAAATTGACCCAAATATGGGCCCCAAATAGCCCAGAAAATGACTCAGAAACGCCCCAAGAATGACCCAAAAATGGCCCCACAAATGACCCAAAAATGACCCAAAATAGACCCAAAAATGACCCAAAATTGACGCAAAAATAGCCCCAAAATGACCTTAAAATGGCCCCAAATATGACCCAAAGTTGGCCGTAAAATAACCCCGAAATTCCTCCTATAATTGACCCAAAAAAAGGCCCCAAAATAGCTCCAAAAATGGCCCCAAAAATGACTCATAATTGGCCGTAAAATAATCCAAAATTTCCCCTATAAATGACCCACAAAAAGGCCCAAAACAGCCCAAAACTCACCCAAAAATGACCCAAAAATAATTTAAAAATCGCTTAAAAATTACTAAAAAATGGCCTCGAAAATGACCTAAATATTCCCAAAAAATGACCACAAAAATGACCCAAAAATACACCCAAAAATGACTCAAAAATGGCCCCAAAAAATGACCCAAAACAATGACCCAAATGTGGCCCAAAAATGACCAGAAAATAGCTCCAAAAATGACTCAAAAACTGACCCAAATATGAGCCCAAAATGTCCTGGAAAATGACCCAGAATTAGTCCCAAAAATAGCCCCAAAATGGCTTAAAAATAACCCAAAAATAGCCCCAAAATGACCCCCAAAATAACCCCAAAATTGACCAAAATTTGGCCGAAAAATGAGCCAAAAATTCCCCCAACAAATGACCCAAAAATAGGCCTAAAATAGCCGCAAAAAATGACCCAAAAATGACCCAGAAATGGCCCCAAAAATCACTCCAAATATAACCCCTAAAAAGCCCCAAAAATCACCCAAAAATGCCCCAAAATGGCCCCGAAACTGACAAAATAATGACCCCAAAAAGCCCCAAGAATCACCCAAAAAAAGACCAAATATGGCCCCAAAACTGACCAAAAAATGGCCCAAAGCAATAAACCAAAAATGACCCAACAGTGTCCCAAAAATGACTCAACAATAGACCCAAAAATGACCCAAAAATGACCCAAAAATACCCCAAAATGGCCCCAAAATTGGCAAAAAAAATGACCCATAATCTGGCCTTAAATTAACCCCGCTATTAGCCCTATAAATGACCCAAAAATAGGCCCAAAGAAGTCCCAAAAAATGACCCAAAAATGACCCAAAAAATGACCGAAAAATCGCCCAAAAAATGGCACAAAACTTGACCCAAATATCGGCCCAAAATGGCCCAGAAAATGACCCAGAAATGGCCCCAAAAATATGCCCAAAAGTGGCTTAAAAATGACCCAAAAATAGCCCCAAAATGGCCCAAAAAATAGCCCCAAAAATGACCAAAATTGAGGCCGTTTTTCCCCTTTAAATGTTTTAGGCCCAAAACAGCCCAAAAATGACCAAAATATGACCCAAAAATGGCCCAAAATGCCCAAAATAACCCCAAAATGACCCAAAATTGCATCAAAAGTGATTAAAAAAAGACCCAAAAATAGCCACAAAATGGCCCCAAAATTGGCCCGAAAAATGACCCAAAATTGGCCGTAAAAAAACCTAGAGATTCCCCCTATAAATGACAGGGAAATAAGCCCAAAAATTACCCCAAAATTACCCAAAAATGACCCAAAAGTTGCCCAGAATTCGCCCGAAAAATAACACAAAAATTGACCCAAATATGGGCCCAAAATGGCCTCGAAAACGACCCAGAAATGGCCCCGAAAATAGACCCAAAAATGACCCCAAAATAGCCCCAAAAATAGCCCCAAAAATGACCCAAAAATTTGCCGAAAAACAACCCAGAACTTCCCCTTATAAATCACTAAAAAATTGAACAAAAATAGTCCCAAAAATGGCCCAATAATGACCCAAAAATGGCCAAAATTTGCTCCAAAAATGACACAAAACTTGACCCAAATATGGGCCCCAAATAGCCCAGAAAATGACTCAGAAACGCCCCAAGAATGACCCAAAAATGGCCCCACAAATGACCCAAAAATGACCCCAAAATTGCCTCATATATTACTCAAAAATGTCACAAAAATAATCCAAAAATGACCCAAAAATGACCCAAAAATAGACCCAAAAATTACCCAAAATTGACCCCAAAAAAAGCCCCAAAATGACCTTAAAATGGCCCCAAATATGACCCAAAATTGGCCCTAAAATAATCCAAAATTTCCCCTATAAATGACCCACAAAAAGGCCCAAAACAGCCCAAAACTCACCCAAAAATGACCCAAAAAAAATTAAAAAATCGCTTAAAAATTACTAAAAAATGGCCTCGAAAATGACCCAAATATTCCCAAAAAATGACCCCAAAAATGACCTAAAAAATACACCCAAAAATGACTCAAAAAAATGGCCCCAAAAAATGACCCAAAACAATGACCCAAATGTGGCCCAAAAATGACCAGAAAATAGCTCCAAAAATGACTCAAAAACTGACCCAAATATGAGCCCAAAATGTCCTGGAAAATGATCCAGAATTAGTCCCAAAAATAGCCCCAAAATGGCTTAAAAATAACCCAAAAATAGCCCCAAAATGACCCCAAAAATAACCCCAAAATTGACCAAAATTTGGCCGAAAAATGAGCCCAAAATTCCCCCAACAAATGACCCAAAAATAGGCCTAAAATAGCCGCAAAAAATGACCCAAAAATGACCCAGAAATGGCCCCAAAAATCACTCCAAATATAACCCCTAAAAAGCCCCAGAAATCACCCAAAAATGCCCAAAAATGGCCCCGACACTGACAAAATAATGACCCCAAAAAGCCCCAAGAATCACCCAGAAAAAGACCAAATATGGCCCCAAAACTGACCAAAAAATGGCCCAAAGCAATAAACCACAAATGACCCAACAGTGTCCCAAAAATGACTCAACAATAGACCCAAAAATGACCCAAAAATGACCCAAAAATACCCCAAAATGGCCCCAAAATTGGCAACAAAAATGACCCATAATCTGGCCTTAAATTAACCCCGCTATTAGCCCTAGAAATGACCCAAAAATAGGCCCAAAGAAGTCCCAAAAAATGACCCAAAAATGACCCAAAAAATGACCGAAAAATCGCCCCAAAAATGGCACAAAACTTGACCCAAATATCGGCCCAAAATGGCCTAGAAAATGACCCAGAAATGGCCCCCAAAATATGCCCAAAAGTGGCTTAAAAATGACCCAAAATAGCCCAAAATGGCCCAAAAAATAGCCCCAAAAATACTCAAATTGGCCGTAAAATGAGCCAAAAATTCCCCTCTTAATGACCCAAAATAGCCCAAAAACAAGCCCCAAAAAATGACCCAAATATGACCCAAAAATGGCCCAAAATCGCCCCAAAATCACCCCAAAAACTGGACTTATCAAGCCTAAATGGCCCGGAAAATGTGGCCCCAAAAATGGACCTAAAATTGCCCATAAAATGAGCAAAAATCCCTATAAATACCCCAAAAATAGCCAAAGCAGCCCCAAAAAATGACCCAAAAATGACCCGCAAAAATTGCCGAAATGGCCCAAAATAACCAAAAAAGACCAAAAATTGCATCAAAAGTATTTTAAAAAAACCCAAAAATAGCCACCAAATATGGCCCCAAAATTGGCCCGAAAAATGACCCAAAATTGGCCATAAAAAAGCCTAGAGATTCCCCCTATAAATGACAGTGAAATAAGCCCAAAAATTACCCCAAAATTACCCAAAAATTACCAAAAAGTTGCCCAGAATTCGCCCGAAAAATAACACAAAAATTGACCCAAATATGGGCCCAAAATGGCCTCGAAAACGACCCAGAAATGGCCCCGAAAATAGACCCAAAAATAACCCCAAAATAGCCCCAAAAATAGCCCCAAAAATGACCCAAAAATTTGCCGTAAAACAACCCAGAACTTCCCCTTATAAATCACTAAAAAATTGAACAAAAACAGTCCCAAAAATGGCCCAATAATAAACCCAAAAATGGCCAAAATTTGCTCAAAAAATGACACAAAAATTGACCCAAATATGGGCCCCAAATAGCCCAGAAAATGACTCAGAAATTCCCCCAAGAATGACCCAAAAATGGCCCCACAAATGACCCAAAAATGACCCCAAAATTGCCTCATATATTACTCAAAAATGGCACAAAAATAATCCAAAAATCACCCAAAAATGACCCAAAAATAGACCCAAAAATTTCCCAAAATTGACCCAAAAAAAAGCCCCAAAATGACCTTAAAATGGCCCCAAATATGACCCAAAATTGGCCCTAAAATAATCCAAAATTTCCCCAATAAATGACCCACAAAAAGGCCCAAAACAGCCAACTCACCAAAAATGACCCAAATATACCCAAAAAGCCCAAAAATCGCCCAAAAATCACCAAAAACTGACAAAATATCAGCTCAAATGGCCCGGAAAATGGCCCAAAAATGACCTAAAATTCGCCATAATAGCATCAAAGTTATAAAAAAGACCCAAAATAGCCACAAAAGGGCCCCAAAATTGGCCGAAAATGGCCCCAAAATGGCCGTAAAAAAACCTAGAGATTCCCCCTATAAATGACAGGGAAATAAGCCCAAAAAATTACCCCAAAATTACCCAAAAATTACCCAAAAGTTGCCCAGAATTCGCCCTAAAAATAACAAAAAAATTGACCCAAATATGGGCCCAAAATGGCCTCGAAAACGACCCAGAAATGGCCCCGAAAATAGACCCAAAAATGACCCCAAAATAGCCCCAAAAATAGCCCCAAAAATGACCCAAAAATTTGCAGTAAAACAACCCAGAACTTCCCCTTATAAATCACTAAAAATTGAACAAAAATAGTCCCAAAAATGGCCCAATAATGACCCAAAAATGGCCAAAATTTGCTCCAAAAATGACACAAAAATTGACCCAAATATGGGCCCCAAATAGCCCAGAAAATGACTCAGAAACGCCCCAAAGAATGACCCAAAAATGACCCCAAAATTGCCTCATATATTACTCAAAAATGGCACAAAAATAATCCAAAAATGACCCAAAAATGACCCAAAAATAGACCCAAAAATGACTTAAAATTGACGCAAAAATAACTCCAAAATGACCTTAAAATGGCCCCAAATATGACCCAAAATAGGCCCAAAAATAATCCAAAATTTCCCCTATAAATGACCCACAAAAAGGCCCAAAACAGCCCAAAACTCACCCAAAAATGACCCAAAAATAATTTAAAAATCGCTTAAAAATTAATAAAAAATGGCCTCGAAAATGACCCAAATATTCCCAAAAAATGACCCCCAAAAATGACCCAAAAATACACCCAAAAAATGACTCAAAAATGGCCCCAAAAAATGACCCAAAACAATGACCCAAATATGGCCCAAAAATGACCAGAAAATAGCTCCAAAAATGACTCAAAAACTGACCCAAATATGAGCCCAAAATGTCCTGGAAAATGACCCAGAATTAGTCCCAAAAATAGCCCCAAAATGGCTTAAAAATAACCCAAAAATAGCCCCAAAATGACCCCAAAAATAACCCCCAAATTGACCAAAATTTGGCTGAAAAATGAGCCAAAAATTCCCCCAACAAATGACCCAAAAATAGGCCTAAAATAGCCACAAAAAATGACCCAAAAATGACCCAGAAATGGCCCCAAAAATCACTCCAAATATAACCCCTAAAAAGCCCCAAAAATCACCCAAAAATGCCCAAAAATGGCCCCGAAACTGACAAAATAATGACCCCAAAAAGCCCCAAGAATCACCCAAAAAAAGACCAAATATGGCCCCAAAACTGACCAAAAAATGGCCCAAAGCAATAAACCAAAAATGACCCAACAGTGTCCCAAAAATGACTCAACAATAGACCCAAAAATGACCCAAAAATGACCCAAAAATACCCCAAAATGGCCCCAAAATTGGCAACAAAAATGACCCATAATCTGGCCTTAAATTAACCCCGCTATTAGCCCTATAAATGACCCAAAAATAGGCCCAAAGAAGTCCCAAAAAATGACCCAAAAATGACCCAAAAAATGACCGAAAAATCGCCCCAAAAATGGCACAAAACTTGACCCAAATATCGGCCCAAAATGGCCCAGAAAATGACCCAGAAATGGCCCCAAAAATATGCCCAAAAGTGGCTTAAAAATGACCCAAAAATAGCCCCAAAATGGCCCAAAAAATAGCCCCAAAAATGACTCAAAATTGGCCGTAAAATGAGCCAAAAATTCCCCCTTTAAATGACCCAAAAATAGGCCCAAAACAGCCCCAAAAAATGACCCAAATATGACCCAAAAATGGCCCAAAAATCGCCCCAAAAATCACCCCAAAAACTGACACAAATCTCAGCCTAAAATGGCCCGGAAAATGGCCCCAAAAATGACCTAAAATTGGCCCATAAAATGAGCCAAAAATTCCCCCTATAAATGACCCAAAAATAGGCCCAAAGCAGCCCCAAAAAATGACCCAAAAATGACGCAAAAATTGCCCGAAAATGGCCCCAAAAATAACCCCAAAAATGACCCAAAAATTGCATCAAAAGTGATTAAAAAAAGACCCAAAAATAGCCACAAAATGGCCCCAAAATTGGCCCGAAAAATGACCCAAAATTGGCCGTAAAAAAACCTAGAGATTCCCCCTATAAATGACAGGGAAATAAGCCCAAAAATTACCCCAAAATTACCCAAAATTACCCAAAAGTTGCCCAGAATTCGCCCGAAAAATAACACAAAAATTGACCCAAATATGGGCCCAAAATGGCCTCGAAAACGACCCAGAAATGGCCCCGAAAATAGACCCAAAAATGACCCCAAAATAGCCCCAAAAATAGCCCCAAAAATGACCCAAAAATTTGCCGTAAAACAACCCAGAACTTCCCCTTATAAATCACTAAAAAATTGAACAAAATAGTCCCAAAAATGGCCCAATAATAAACCCAAAAATGGCCAAAATTTGCTCCAAAAATGACACAAAAATTGACCCAAATATGGGCCCCAAATAGCCCAGAAAATGACTCAGAAATTCCCCCAAGAATGACCCAAAAATGGCCCCACAAATGACCCAAAAATGACCCCAAAATTGCCTCATATATTACTCAAAAATGGCACAAAAATAATCCAAAAATGACCCAAAAATGACCCAAAAATAGACCCAAAAATTTCCCAAAATTGACCCAAAAAAAAAGCCCCAAAATTACCTTAAAATGGCCCCAAATATGACCCAAAATTGGCCCTAAAATAATCCAAAATTTCCCCTATAAATGACCCACAAAAAGGCCAAAAACAGCCCAAAACTCACCCAAAAATGACCCAAAAATAATTAAAAAATCGCTTAAAAATTACTAAAAAATGGCCTCGAAAATGACCCAAATATTCCCAAAAAATGACCCCAAAAATGACCCAAAAAATACACCCAAAAATGACTCAAAAATGGCCCCAAAAAATGACCCAAAACAATGACCCAAATATGGCCCAAAAATGACCAGAAAATAGCTCCAAAAATGACTCAAAAACTGACCCAAATATGAGCCCAAAATGTCCTGGAAAATGACCCAGAATTAGTCCCAAAAATAGCCCCAAAATTGCTTAAAAATAACCCAAAAATAGCCCCAAAATGACCCCAAAAATAACCCCCAAATTGACCAAAATTTGGCCGAAAAATGAGCCAAAAATTCCCCCAACAAATGACCCAAAAATAGGCCTAAAATAGCCGCAAAAAATGACCCAAAAATGACCCAGAAATGGCCCCAAAATCACTCCAAATATAACCCCTAAAAAGCCCCAGAAATCACCCAAAAAATGCCCAAAAATGGCCCCGAAACTGACAAAATAATGACGCCAAAAAGCCCCAAGAATCACCCAGAAAAAGACCAAATATGGCCCCAAAACTGACCAAAAAATGGCCCAAAGCAATAAACCAAAAATGACCCAACAGTGTCCCAAAAATGACTCAACAATAGACCAAAAAATGACCCAAAAATGACCCAAAAATGACCCAAAAATACCCCAAAATGGCCCCAAAATTGGCAACAAAAATGACCCATAATCTGGCCTTAAATTAACCCCGCTATTAGCCCTATATATGACCCAAAAATAGGCCCAAAGAAGTCCCAAAAAATGACCCAAAAATGACCCAAAAAATGACCGAAAAATCGCCCCAAAAATGGCCAAATATCGGCCCAAAATGGCCCAGAAAATGACCCAGAAATGGCCCCAAAAATATGCCCAAAATGGCTTAAAAATGACCCAAAAATAGCCCCAAAATGGCCCAAAAAATAGCCCCAAAAATGACTCAAAATTGGCCGTAAAATGAGCCAAAAATTCCCCCTTTAAATGACCAAAAAATAGGCCCAAAACAGCCCCAAAAAATGACCCAAATATGACCCAAAAATGGCCCAAAAATCGCCCCAAAAATCACCCCAAAAACTGACACAAATATCAGCCTAAAATGGCCCGGAAAATGGCCCCAAAAATGACCTAAAATTGGCCATAAAATGAGCCAAAAATTCCCCCTATAAATGACCCAAAAATAGGCCCAAAGCAGCCCCAAAAAATGACCCAAAAATGACGCAAAAAATGCCCGAAAATGGCCCCAAAAATAACCCCAAAAATGACCCAAAAATTGCCCAAAAATGCAGCCCAAAAATTCCCCCAACAAATGACCCAAAAATAGCCTAAAATAGCCGCAAAAAAATGACCCAAAAATGACCAGAAATGCCCAAAAACACCCAAATAACCCCTAAAAAGCCCCCAAAAAATCACCAAAAATGCCAAAAATGGCACCCGAAAACTGACAAAAATAATGACCCAAAAAGCCCCAAGAATCACCCAAAAAAAGACCCAAATATGGCCCCAAAAACTGACCAAAAAATGCCCCAAAGCATAACCAAAAATGACCCAACAGTGTCCAAAATGACCCAAAAATGACCCAAAAATGACCCAAAAAATACTCCCAAAATGCCCCAAATTGGCAACAAAAATGACCCTATCTGCCTTAAAGTACCCCGTATTTACCTATAAATGACCCAAAATATGCCAAGAAGTCCCAAAAAATGACCCCAAAAAAATGACCCAAAAAATGACCGAAAAATCGCCCCAAAAATTGCACAAAACTTGACCCAAATATCGGCCCAAAATGGCCCAGAAAATGACCCAGAAATGGCCCCAAAAATATGCCCAAAAGTGGCTTAAAAATGACCCAAAAATAGCCCCAAAATGGCCCAAAAAATAGCCCCAAAAATGACTCAAAATTGGCCGTAAAATGAGCCAAAAATTCCCCCTTTTAAATGACCCAAAAATAGGCCCAAAACAGCCCCAAAAAATGACCCAAATATGACCCAAAAATGGCCCAAAAATCGCCCCAAAAATCACCCCAAAAACTGACACAAATATCAGCCTAAAATGGCCCGGAAAATGCCCCAAAAATGACCTAAAATTGGCCCATAAAATGAGCCAAAAATTCCCCCTATAAATGACCCAAAAAACAAAGCAGCCCCCAAAGAAATAACCCAAAAATACCCAAAAATTGCCACGCAAAATGAATTAAAAAAAAAGACCCAAAAATAGCCACAAAATGGCCCCAAAATTGGCCCGAAAAATGACCCAAAATTGGCCGTAAAAGCCTAGAATTCCCCTATAAATGACAGAAATAGCCAAATTACCAAAATTACCAAAAATACCAAAAGTTGCCCAGAATCGCCCGAAAATAACAACAAAATTGACCAAAGATGCCCAAAATGCACGAAAAACGACCCAGAAAAGCCCGAAATAGACCCAAAATACCCCAAAATGCCCCAAAAATAGCCCAAAAATGACCCAAAAATTGCCGTAAAACAACCCAGAAACTTCCCCTTATAAATCACTAAAAAATTGAACAAAAACAGTCCCAAAAATGTCCCAACAATAAACCCAAAAATGGCCAAAATTTGCTCCAAAAATTACACAAAAATTGACCCAAATATGGGCCCCAAATAGCCCAGAAAATGACTCAGAAACGCCCTAAGAATGACCCAAAAATGACCCAAAAATGGCCCAAAAATGACCCAAAAATAGACCCAAAAATGACCCAAAATTGACGCAAAAATAGCCCCAAAATTACCTTAAAATGGCCCCAAATATGACCCAAAGTTGGCCGTAAAATAACCCCGAAATTCCTCCTATAATTGACCCAAAAATAGGCCCAAAATGGCTCCAAAAATGGCCCCAAAAATGACTCATAATTGGCCGTAAAATAATCCAAAATTTCCCCTATAAATGACCCACAAAAAGGCCCAAAACAGCCCAAAACTCACCCAAAAATGACCCAAAATAAATTTAAAAATCGCTTAAAAATTACTAAAAAATGGCCTCGAAAATGACCCAAATATTCCCAAAAAATGACCCCAAAAATGACCCAAAAATACACCCAAAAATGACTCAAAAATGGCCCCAAAAATGACCAAAACAATGACCCAAATATGCCCCAAAAATACCAGAAAATAACCTCCAAAAATACTCAAAACTGACCCAAAAATGAGCCCAAAATGTCCTGGAAAATGACCCAGAATTAGTCCAAAAAATAGCCCCAAAATTGCTTAAAAATAACCCAAAAATAGCCCCAAAATGACCTCAAAAATAACCCCCAAATTGACCAAAATTTGGCCGAAAAATGAGCCAAAAATTCCCCCAACAAATGACCCAAAAATAGGCCTAAAAGACCCGCAAAAAATGACCCCAAAAAATGACCCAGAAATGGCCCCAAAAATCACTCCAAATATAACCCCTAAAAAGCCCCAAAAATCACCCAAAAATGCCCAAAAATGGCCCCGAAACTGACAAAATAATGACGCCAAAAAGCCCCAAGAATCACCCAAAAAAAGACCAAATATGGCCCAAAAACTGACCAAAAAATGGCCCAAAGCAATAACCCAAAAATGACCCAACAGTGTCCCAAAAATGACTCAACAATAGACCCAAAAATGACCCAAAAATACCCCAAAATGGCCCCAAAATTGGCAACAAAAATGACCCATAATCTGCCTTAAATTAACCCGCTATTAGCCCTATAAATGACCCAAAAAATAGGCCCAAAAGAAGTCCCCAAAAACTGACCAAAAATGACCCAAAAAATGATCGAAAAATCGCCCAAACAATGCACAAAACTTGAACCCAAATATCGGCCCAAAAAATGCCGCCAGAAAATAGCACCAGAAATGGCCCCAAAATATGCCCAAAAGTGCGCTTAAAAATACCAGAAAAATAGCCACCAAATGGCCCAAAAAAATAGCCCCAAAAATGACTCAAATTGGCCGTAAAATGAGCCAAAAATTCCCCCTTTAAAATGACCCAAAAATAGGCCCAAAACAGCCCCAAAAAAGTGACCCAAAATATGACCAAAAATGGCCCAAAAAATCGCTCCAAAATCACCCCAAAAACTGACACAAATATCAGCCTAAAATGGCCCGGAAAATGGCCCCAAAAATGACCTAAAATTGGCCATAAAATGAGCCAAAAATTCCCCCTATAAATGACCCAAAAATAGGCCCAAAGCAGCCCCAAAAAATGACCCAAAAATGACGCAAAAAATGCCCGAAAATGGCCCCAAAAATAACCCCAAAAATGACCGAAAAATTGCATCAAAAGTGATTAAAAAAAGACCCAAAAATAGCCACAAAATGGCCCCAAAATTGGCCCGAAAAATGACCCAAAATTGGCCGTAAAAAAACCTAGAGATTCCCCCTATAAATGACAGGGAAATAAGCCCAAAAATTACCCCAAAATTACCAAAAAATTACCCAAAAGTTGCCCAGAATTCGCCCGAAAAATAACACAAAAATTGACCCAAATATGGGCCAAAAATGGCCTCGAAAACGACCCAGAAATGGCCCCGAAAATAGACCCAAAAATGACCCCAAAATAGCCCCAAAAATAGCCCCAAAAATGACCCAAAAATTTGCAGTAAAACAACCCAGAACTTCCCCTTATAAATCACTAAAAATTGAACAAAAATAGTCCCAAAAATGGCCCAATAATGACCCAAAAATGGCCAAAATTTGCTCCAAAAATGACACAAAAATTGACCCAAATATGGGCCCCAAATAGCCCAGAAAATGACTCAGAAATTCCCCCAAGAATGACCCAAAAATGGCCCCACAAATGACCCACAAATGACCCCAAAATAGACCCAGAAAATGACCCAAAATTGACGCAAAAATAGCGCCCCAAAATGACCTATAAAATGGCCCCCAAATATCACCCAAAGTGAGGCCGTAAAATAACCCCGAATCCTCCTTATAATTGACAAAAATAGCCCCAAAACCATGCGCTTCCAAAAATGGCCCCAAAAATGCTCATAATTGGCCGTAAAAATAATCAAAATTTCCTAATAAATGACCACAAAAATGGCCAAAGACAGCCAAAACTCACCAAAATGAGCCCAAAAATAATTTTAAAAATGCTTAAAAATTACTAAAAACTGGCCTCGAAAATGACCCAAATATTCCCAAAAAATGACCCCAAAAAATGACCCAAAAATACACCCAAAAATGACTCAAAAATGGCCCCAAAAAATGACCCAAAACAATGACCCAAATATGGCCCAAAAATGACCAGAAAATAGCTCCAAAAATGACTCAAAAACTGACCCAAATATGAGCCCAAAATGTCCGGGAAAATGACCCAGAATTAGTCCCAAAAATAGGCCCAAAATGGCTTAAAAATAACCCAAAAATAGCCCCAAAATGACCCCAAAAATAATCCCAAAATTGACCAAAATTTGGCCCAAAAATGAGCCTAAAATTCCCCCAACAAATGACCCAAAAATAGGCCTAAAATAGCCGCAAAAAATGACCCAAAAATGACGCAGAAATGGCCCCAAAAATCACTCCAAATATAACCCCTAAAAAGCCCCA
>JAVTVJ010011137.1:15000-38858 GCA_034509425.1 Eopsaltria australis | reverse complement strand
AAAGCAATAAACCAAAAATGACCCAACAGTGTCCCAAAATTGACTCAACAATAGACACAAAAATGACCCAAAAATGACCCAAAAATACCCCAAAATGGCCCCAAAATTGGCAACAAAAATGACCCATAATCTGGCCTTAAATTAACCCCGCTATTAGCCCTATAAATGACCCAAAAATAGGCCCAAAGAAGTCCCAAAAAATGACCCAAAATGACCCAAAAAATGACCGAAAATCGCCCCAAAAATGGCACAAAACTTGACCCAAATATCGGCCCAAAATGGCCCAGAAAATGACCCAGAAATGGCCCCAAAAATATGCCCAAAAGTGGCTTAAAAATGACCCAAAAATAGCCCCAAAATGGCCCAAAAAATAGCCCCAAAAATGACTCAAAATTGGCCGTAAAATGAGCCAAAAATTCCCCCTTTAAATGACCTAAAAATAGGCCCAAAACAGCCCCAAAAAATGACCCAAATATGACCCAAAAATGGCCCAAAAATCGCCCCCAAAATCACCCCAAAAACTGACACAAATATCAGCCTAAAATGGCCCGGAAAATGGCCCCAAAAATGACCTGAAATTGGCCATAAAATGAGCCAAAAATTCTCCCTATAAATGACCCAATAATAGGCCTAAAACAGTCTGGAAAAATGACCCAAAAATGACGAAAAATTGCCCAAAATGGCCCCCCAAAAAAAACCCCAAAAATGACCCAAAAATTTCATCAAAAGTGATTAAAAAAAGACCCAAAAATAGCCACAAAATGGCCCCAAAATTGGCCCGAAAAATGACCCAAAATTGGCCGTAAAAAAACCTAGAGATTCCCCCTATAAATGACAGGGAAATAAGCCCAAAAATTACCCCAAAATTACCCAAAATTACCCAAAAGTTGCCCAGAATTCGCCCGAAAAATAACACAAAAATTGACCCAAATATGGGCCCAAAATGGCCTCGAAAACGACCCAGAAATGGCCCCGAAAATAGACCCAAAAATGACCCCAAAATAGCCCCAAAAATGACCCAAAAATTTGCCGTAAAACAACCCAGAACTTCCCCTTATAAATCACTAAAAAATTGAACAAAATTAGTCCCAAAAATGGCCCAATAATGACCCAAAAATGGCCAAAATTTGCTCCAAAAATGACACAAAAATTGACCCAAATATGGGCCCCAAATAGCCCAGAAAATGACTCAGAAATGCCCCCAAGAATGACCCAAAAATGCCCCACAAATGACCCAAAAATGACCCCAAAATTGCCTCATATATTACTCAAAAATGGCACAAAAATAATCTAAAAATGACCCAAAAATGACCCAAAAATAGACCCAAAAATTTCCCAAAATTGACCCAAAAAGCCCAAATTACCTTTTAAATGGTCTCCAAAATGACTCATAATTGGTCAGAAAATAACTAAAATTTCCTATAAATGACCCACAAAAGGCCCAAAACAGCCCAAAATCCCCACCCGCAAAAATGACCCAAAATAATTTAAAAATCGCTAAAAATTACTAAAATGGCCTCCCAAAACCCAAATATTCCCAAAATGACCCCAAAATGACCCAAAAATACACCCAAAAATGACCAAGAATGGCCCCAAAAATGACCCAAAACAATGACCCAATATGGCCCAAAAATGACCAGAAAATAGCCCAAAATGACTCCAAAAACTGGACCCAAATATGAGCCCAAAATGTCCTGGGAAATGACCCAGAATTAGTCCCAAAAATAGCCCCAAAATGGCTTAAAAATAACCCAAAAATAGCCCCAAAATGACCCCAAAAATAACCCCCAAATTGACCAAAATTTGGCCGAAAAATGAGCCAAAAATTCCCCCAACAAATGACCCCAAAATAGGCCTAAAATAGCCGCAAAAAATGACCCAAAAATGACCCAGAAATGGCCCCAAAAATCACTCCAAATATAACCCCTAAAAAGCCCCAAAAATCACCCAAAAATGCCCAAAAATGGCCCTGAAACTGACAAAATAATGACCCCAAAAAGCCCCAAGAATCACCCCAAAAAAGACCAAATATGGCCCCAAAACTGACCAAAAATGGCCCAAAGCAATAAACCAAAATGACCCAACAAAGTCCCAAAATGACTCCAACAATAGACCCAAAATGACCCAAAAAATGACCCAAAAATACCCCAAAATGGCCCCAAAATCATAAACAAAAATGACCCATAATCTGGCCTTAAATTAACCCCAAGCATAGGCCCTATAAATGACCCAAAAATAGGCCCAAAGAAGTCCCAAAAATGACCCAAAAATGACCCAAAAAATGACCGAAAAATCGCCCCAAAAATGGCACAAAACTTGACCTAAATATCGGCCCAAAATGGCCCAGAAAATGACCCAGAAATGGCCCCAAAAATATGCCCAAAAGTGGCTTAAAAATGACCCAAAAATAGCCCCAAAATGGCCCAAAAAATAGCCCCAAAAATGACTCAAAATTGGCCGTAAAATGAGCCAAAAATTTCCCCTTTAAATGACCCAAAAATGGCCCAAAACAGCCCCAAAAAATGACCCAAATATGACCCAAAAATGGCCCAAAAATCGCCCCAAAATCACCCCAAAAACTGACACAAATATCAGCCTAAAATGGCCCGGAAAATGGCCCCAAAAATGACCTAAAATTGGCCCATAAAATGAGCCAAAAATTCCCCCTATAAATGACCCAAAAATAGGCCCAAAGCAGCCCCAAAAAAATGACCCAAAAATGACGCAAAAATTGCCCGAAAATGGCCCCAAAAATAACCCCAAAAATGACCCAAAAATTGCATCAAAAGTGATGAAAAAAAGACCCAAACATAGCCACAAAATGGCCCCAAAATTGGCCCGAAAAATGACCCAAAATTGGCCGTAAAAAAACCTAGAGATTCCCCCTATAAATGACAGGGAAATAAGCCCAAAAATTACCCCAAAATTACCCAAAAATTACCCAAAAGTTGCCCAGAATTCGCCCGAAAAATAACACAAAAATTGACCCAAATATGGGCCCAAAATGGCCTCGAAAACGACCCAGAAATGGCCCCGAAAATAGACCCAAAAATGACCCCAAAATAGCCCCAAAAATAGCCCCAAAAATGACCCAAAAATTTGCCGTAAAACAACCCAGAACTTCCCCTTATAAATCACTAAAAAATTGAACAAAAACAGTCCCAAAAATGGCCCAATAATAAACCCAAAAATGGCCAAAATTTGCTCCAAAAATGACACAAAAATTGACCCAAATATGGGCCCCAAATAGCCCAGAAAATGACTCAGAAATGCCCCAAGAATGACCCAAAAATGGCCCCACAAATGACCCAAAAATGACCCCAAAATTGCCTCATATATTACTCAAAAATGGCACAAAAATAATCCAAAAATGACCCAAAAATGACCCAAAAATAGACCCAAAAATTTCCCAAAATTGACCCAAAAAAAAGCCCCAAAATTACCTTAAAATGGCCCCAAATATGACCCAAAATTGGCCCTAAAATAATCCAAAATTTCCCCTATAAATGACCCACAAAAAGGCCCAAAACAGCCCAAAACTCACCCAAAAATGACCCAAAAATAATTTAAAAATCGCTTAAAAATTACTAAAAAATGGCCTCGAAAATGACCCAAATATTCCCAAAAAATGACCCCAAAAATGACCCAAAAATACACCCAAAAATGACTCAAAAATGGCCCCAAAAAATGACCCAAAACAATGACCCAAATATGGCCCAAAAATGACCAGAAAATAGCTCCAAAAATGACTCAAAAACTGACCCAAATATGAGCCCAAAATGTCCTGGAAAATGACCCAGAATTAGTCCCAAAAATAGCCCCAAAATGGCTTAAAAATAACCCAAAAATAGCCCCAAAATGACCCCAAAAATAACCCCCAAATTGACCAAAATTTGGCCGAAAAATGAGCCAAAAATTCCCCCAACAAATGACCCAAAAATAGGCCTAAAATAGCCGCAAAAAATGACCCAAAAATGACCCAGAAATGGCCCCAAAAATCACTCCAAATATAACCCCTAAAAAGCCCCAAAAATCACCCAAAAATGCCCAAAAATGGCCCCGAAACTGACAAAATAATGACCCCAAAAAGCCCCAAGAATCACCCAAAAAAAGACCAAATATGGCCCCAAAACTGACCAAAAAATGGCCCAAAGCAATAAACCAAAAATGACCCAACAGTGTCCCAAAAATGACTCAACAATAGACCCAAAAATGACCCAAAAATGACCCAAAAATACCCCAAAATGGCCCCAAAATTGGCAACAAAAATGACCCATAATCTGGCCTTAAATTAACCCCGCTATTAGCCCTATAAATGACCCAAAAATAGGCCCAAAGAAGTCCCAAAAAATGACCCAAAAATGACCCAAAAAATGACCGAAAAATCGCCCCAAAAATGGCACAAAACTTGACCCAAATATCGGCCCAAAATGGCCCAGAAAATGACCCAGAAATGGCCCCAAAAATATGCCCAAAAGTGGCTTAAAAATGACCCAAAAATAGCCCCAAAATGGCCAAAAAAATAGCCCCAAAAATGACTCAAAATTGGCCGTAAAATGAGCCAAAAATTCCCCCTTTAAATGACCCAAAAATAGGCCCAAAACAGCCCCAAAAAATGACCCAAATATGACCCAAAAATGGCCCAAAAATCGCCCCAAAAATCACCCCAAAAACTGACACAAATATCAGCCTAAAATGGCCCGGAAAATGGCCCCAAAAATGACCTAAAATTGGCCCATAAAATGAGCCAAAAATTCCCCCTATAAATGACCCAAAAATAGGCCCAAAGCAGCCCCAAAAAATGACCCAAAAATGACGCAAAAATGGCCCGAAAATGGCCCCAAAAATAACCCCAAAAATGACCCAAAAATTGCATCAAAAGTGATTAAAAAAGACCCAAAAATAGCCACAAAATGGCCCCAAAATTGGCCCGAAAAATGACCCAAAATTGGCCGTAAAAAAACCTAGAGATTCCCCCTATAAATGACAGGGAAATAAGCCCAAAAATTACCCCAAAATTACCCAAAAATTACCCAAAAGTTGCCCAGAATTCGCCCGAAAAATAACACAGAAATTGACCCAAATATGGGCCCAAAATGGCCTCGAAAACGACCCAGAAATGGCCCCAAAAATAGACCCAAAAATGACCCCAAAATGGCTCCAAAAATATGCCCAAAAGTGGCTTAAAAATGACCCAAAAAACAGCCCCAAAATGGCCCAAAAAATAGCCCCAAAAATGACTCAAAATTGGCCGTAAAATGAGCCAAAAATTTCCCCTTTAAATGACCCAAAAATGGCCCAAAACAGCCCCAAAAAATGACCCAAATATGACCCAAAAATGGCCCAAAAATCGCCCCAAAAATCACCCCAAAAACTGACACAAATATCAGCCTAAAATGGCCCGGAAAATGGCCCCAAAAATGACCTAAAATTGGCCATAAAATGAGCCAAAAATTCCCCCTATAAATGACCCAAAAATAGGCCCAAAGCAGCCCCAAAAAATGACCCAAAAATGACGCAAAAATTGCCCGAAAATGGCCCCAAAAATAACCCCAAAAATGACCCAAAAATTGCATCAAAAGTGATTAAAAAAAGACCCAAAAATAGCCACAAAATGGCCCCAAAATTGGCCCGAAAAATGACCCAAAATTGGCCGTAAAAAAGCCTAGAGATTCCCCCTATAAATGACAGGGAAATAAGCCCAAAAATTACCCCAAAATTACCCAAAAATTACCCAAAAGTTGCCCAGAATTCGCCCGAAAAATAACACAAAAATTGACCCAAATATGGGCCCAAAATGGCCTCGAAAACGACCCAGAAATGGCCCCGAAAATAGACCCAAAAATGACCCCAAAATAGCCCCAAAAATAGCCCCAAAAATGACCCAAAAATTTGCCGTAAAACAACCCAGAACTTCCCCTTATAAATCACTAAAAAATTGAACAAAAACAGTCCCAAAAATGGCCCAATAATAAACCCAAAAATGGCCGAAATTTGCTCCAAAAATGACACAAAAATTGACCCAAATATGGGCCCCAAATAGCCCAGAAAATGACTCAGAAACGCCCCAAGAATGACCCAAAAATGGCCCCACCCAAAAATGACCCAAAAATAGACCCAAAAATGACCCAAAATTGACGCAAAAATAGCCCCAAAATGACCTTAAAATGGCCCCAAATATGACCCAAAGTTGGCCGTAAAATAGTCCAAAATTTCCCCTATAAATGACCCTCAAAAAGGCCCAAAACAGCCCAAAACTCACCCAAAAATGACCCAAAAATAATTTAAAAATCGCTTAAAAATTACTAAAAAATGGCCTCGAAAATGACCCAAATATTCCCAAAAAATGACCCCAAAAATGACCCAAAAATACACCCAAAAATGACTCAAAAATGGCCCCAAAAAATGACCCAAAACAATGACCCAAATATGGCCCAAAAATGACCAGAAAATAGCTCCAAAAATGACTCAAAAACTGACCCAAATATGAGCCCAAAATGTCCTGGAAAATGACCCAGAATTAGTCCCAAAAATAGCCCCAAAATGGCTTAAAAATAACCCAAAAATAGCCCCAAAATGACCCCAAAAATAACCCCAAAATTGACCAAAATTTGGCCGAAAAATGAGCCAAAAATTCCCCCAACAAATGACCCAAAAATAGGCCTAAAATAGCCGCAAAAATGACCCAAAAATGACCCAGAAATGGCCCCAAAAATCACTCCAAATATAACCCCTAAAAAGCCCCAAAAATCACCCAAAAATGCCCAAAAATGGCCCCGAAACTGACAAAATAATGACCCCAAAAAGCCCCAAGAATCACCAAAAAAAGACCAAATATGGCCCCAAAACTGACCAAAAAATGGCCCAAAGCAATAACCCAAAAATGACCCAACAGTGTCCCAAAAATGACTCAACAATAGACCCAAAAATGACCCAAAAATGACCCAAAAATACCCCAAAATGGCCCCAAAATTGGCAACAAAAATGACCCATAATCTGGCCTTAAATTAACCCCGCTATTAGCCCTATAAATGACCCAAAAATAGGCCCAAAGAAGTCCCAAAAAATGACCCAAAAATGACCCAAAAAATGACCGAAAAATCGCCCCAAAAATGGCACAAAACTTGACCCAAATATCTGCCCGAAATGGCCTAGAAAATGACCCAAAAATGACCCCAAAATGACCCCAAAAGTGGCTTAAAAATGACCTAAAACTAGCCTCAAAATGGCGACAAAAGTGGCCCCAAAAATGACCCAGAATTGGCTGTAAAATAACCCAGAAATTCCCGCTATAAATGACACAAATATAGGCCCAAAATAGCCCCGAAAAATGACCCAAAACTGACCCAAAAATGGCCCAAACAATGCCCTGACCTTGACAGAAAAATGGCTCAATACAGTCAGCTAAATATAACCCATAAATAGCGCAAAAATTACCCAAATATAGACCCAGTAACGCCTCAAAATGATCCCAAAAAGGACTCAAAAATGACTCAGAATTGGCCTAAAATGATCCAAAAATTCCCCTTTAAATGACACCAAAAAAAGCCCAAAATAGCCCCAAAAAATTTCCCAAAAATGACCCAAATATGGCCCAAAAGATGGCCCCAAAAATTACTCAGTAATTGACCCAAATATGGGCCCAAAAATCACCCCGAAAATGACCCAGAAATCACCCCAAATATAGACCCAGAAATGGCCCCAAATATACACCCAAAAATGCTTCCAAAATGGCCCCCAAAATGTGGTAGATAGGGACCGGCGGACGGAAGATCTCGCGATGTGACGGAAAGCAAAGGGCAGCAGTGAATGTCCCTCCCTTCATTCCTGCATGATAAGAGATCACCCGAAGTATGCAACCCCTACTGAACCCAGTAGTTTTCCACTCCTTACTAACCCTAGCTATCCCACCGTCCCCTTTCTGACGTAGTGAAGCCCCTAGACTATTTAACCTCATGAGATAAGATAATAAACGCCATTTGACCATCCACCACATTGGTGTCTGTGTGTCTGTGGACCGAGTGGCTCGGGTGAAGCCGGGCTGCCGTGCTGTCGTTCTTGAACCAGGTCGCCTGCCTTCATAGCAGAGGACAACATAGTGGTGCTGAAACCCGGGAAGAAGAAGAGCTCGCGCAACAGGATTCACCTGGACAAGAGGCAGCGGCCAGGGCAGCCAAGCTGACTTCCGGTGGGGCAGACGTCCCCAAAGGACCTGCGGTCACTATGGAGACCGTCGCAAAGGTCGTGAGTCTACTTTATAAGCAGTGGGGTATTAAGTGTAAGCTCAAGGATTTTTATATTGCTATTGCAAAACTCCTGGAGCTTGGGGCGATTGAGCGTCCAGCAGAAATATTACACCCGGAGGTGGGGGGGAAATGTACCAATGTTTTAGCCGAGGATACTAAATCCTCGGGCAGCGGCAAAAGTCTCAAAGCGTGGGGGAAAGTAGAAACGGCTTTACGCCAAGCGCTGGAACAACAAGAGACTTGGAAAGCTGCACGTGCATGTTTATTAGCTACTCCTAAGCTGGGGGTAGGAGCAATAACACAGACCGACCCCGAGAGCGGTCTATCTGAGAGCGGGGGTTCGCGGGGACCGGGCACGCTTCCCTACTCACCGGACCTGAATCCAAATGCCCGGGGCCCCAGAAAACTTCCCGACCCTTCCGCCGAGCCCACCGGATCCACCCCCTCCCGCAGAAACTTCCCAAACGTCCGCGGTTTCCTCATTTGTCCCTCCGCCACCGGTTAGTGATCCATTGCTAGAAGCGCAGCAATACGCGCGATCTTTTTGGGAGGGATTAGGGGTTAGGGTTTAAGGTTAGGGTTAGGGTTAGGGTTAGGGTTAGGGTTAGGGTTAGGGTTTAGGGTTAGGGTTAGGGTTTAGGGTTAGGGTTTACGGTTTGGGTTACGGTTAGGTTTTCGGTTTGGGTTAGGTTTTGGGGTAGGTTTAGGGTTAGGGTTAGGTAAGGGTTAGGGTTAGGGTAAGGTTTAGGGTTTAGGGTGAAGGTTAGATTAAGGGTTTAGATTTTGGGTTAGGGTAAGGGTTAGGGTTAGGGTTTAGAGTTAGGGTCAGGTTTAGGTTTGAGGGTTTGTGTTTACGGTTAGGGTTAGGGTTATGGTCACAGGTTACAGTTAGGGTTTAGGGTTTACAGTTAGGGTTAGGGTTTAGGGGGAGGGTTAGGGTTAGGGTTAGGGTCAGGGTTTGGTTTTGTTTTAGGGTTAGTGGTTAGGGTTCGGGTTAGGGTGAGAGTCAGGGTCAGAGTCACAGTCCAATGTAGTGTTAGGGTTAGGGTTAGGGTTAGGGTTTAGTGTTTAAGGTTTAGGGTTATAGTGAGCGTTAGGGTAATGTTTAGAGTTAGGTTTAGGGTTAGGGTTATTATTTCGGTTTGGGGTTAGGGTTAGCGTTAATGTTTAGGGTTAGGGTTAGGTTTAGGGTAAGGGTTTAGGGTTAGGGTTAGGGTTAGGTTTAGGGTCATGGTTTAGGGTTAGGGTTAGCGTTAGGGTTGGGTTTAGGGTTAGGTTTCGGTTTAGGTTTAAAGTTAGGGTTAGGGTTAGGGTTCAGCTTAGGGTTAGGGTTAGGGTTAGGTTTAGGGTTGGGGTTAAAGTTAGGGTTAGTGTTAGGGTTAGGGTTTGGTTTAGGGGTTAGGGTTCGGGTTAGGGTAAGGGTTTAGGGTTAGGGTTAGGGTTTGGTTAGGGTTTAGGATTTACAGTTACGGTTAGCGTTAGGGTTAGGTTAGGGTTAGGGTTAGGGTAAGGTTTAGGGTTTAGAGTTAGGGTTAGGGTCAGGCTTAGGGTTAGGGTTAGGGTTCAGGTTTAAAGTTCGGAGTTAGGGTTAGGGTTTAGGGTAAGGGTAAGGTTAGGGTTTGGGTTAGGGGTTAGGGGTTAGGGTTAGGTTAGTGTCAGGCTTAGGGTTAGGGTTAGGGTTTAGGGGTAGAGTCAGGGTTAGGGGTAGGGTTAGGGTTTGGGTTAGGGTTAGCGTTAGGGTTTGCGGCACCAATTAAGGTTTGGGGTTAGGGTTAGGGTTAGGGTTAGGGTTAAGGTTCGGGTTAGGGTTTAGTGTTCGGGTTAGGGTTAGGTTACGGTTAGGGTAAGGGTTAGGTTAGGGTTAGGGTTAGGGTTGAGGGTAAGAGTTTGGGTAAGGGTTAGGGAAAAGAGTTAGGGTTAGGGTTTGGGTTAGGGTTAGGGTTAAGGTTACGGTTAGGGTTTGGGGCACCAATTAAGGTTTGGGTTTAGGGTTAGGGTTAGGGTTAGCGTTCCGGTTAGGGTTTAGTGTAAGGGTTAGGGTTAGGTTACGGTTAGGGTAACGGTTAGGTTAGGGTTAGGGTTAGGGTTTAGGGTTAGGGTTAGGGTTAGGGTTGGGTTTAGGGTTAGGGTTAGGGTTAGGTTTTAAGGTTAGGGTTTAGGGTAAGGGTTAGGGTTAGGGTTAGGGTTTAGGGTAAGGGTTACGGTTTAGGGTTAGGATCAGGCTTTAAGTTTAGGCTTAGAGTTAGGGTTGGGGTTTACGGTTAGGGTTAGGTTTTTGATTAGGGTTAGGTTTTGGGGTAGGTTTAGGGTTAGTGTTAGGTTAGGGTTAGGGTTAGAGTAAGGTTTAGGGTTTAGGGTTAAGGTTAGATTAAGGGTTTAGAGTTTGGGTTTTGGTTAGGGTTTGGGTTAGGGCTAGGGTTCAGGTTTAGGGTTAGGGGTTAGGGTTAGGTTTAAGGTTAGGGTTAGGGGTTAGGGTTAGGCAAGGGTTAGGCTTAGGGTTAGGGTTTGCCTTAGGGTTTAGGGTTAGGGTCAGGGTAAGGGGTAGGGTTAGGGGCACGGGTGAGGGTTAGGTTTTAGGGTTAGGGTAAGGGTTAGTGTAAGGGTTTAAGGTTTAGGGTTATGGTTCGGTTTAGGGTTAGGGTTAGGGTAAGGGTTAGGGTCACAGGTTACAGTTAGGGTTAGGGTCTAGGGTTAGGGTTAGGGTTAGTGTTTAGGGTTAGGATTAGGGGCACGGTTTAGGGTTAAGGCTTAGGGTTAGGCTTAAAGTTAGGGTTCGGGTTAGGGTTTAGTGTTAGGGTTAAGTTTAGGTTACGGTTAGTTTTAGGGTTAGGTTTTAGGGTTAGCGTTAGGGTTAGACTTTTGGGCACGGGCTAGGGGTAGGTTTTAAAGTAAGGGTTAGGGTTAGGGTAAAGGTAAGGGTTAGGGTTTAGGCTTAGGGTTAGTGTTTAGGGTTAGGGTTACGGTTTAGGGTTAGGGTTAGTGTTTAGGGTTGGGTTTAGGGTTAGGTTTAGGTTTAGGTTTAAGGTTTAGTTTAGGGTTTAGGGTTAGGGTTAGAGTTAGGGTTTGGGTTAGGGTTAGGGTTTGGTTTAGGGGTTAGGGTTCGGGTTAGGGTTAGGGTTTATTGTTAGGGTTAGGGTTAGGGTTAGAGTTTAGGATTTAGGGTTAGGGTTAGGGTTAGAGTTAGGGTTAGAGTTAGGGTGGGGGTTAGGGTTTAGGGTTAGGGTTAGGGCTAGGGCAAGGTTTAGTGTTAGTGTTTAGGGTAAGAGTTGGGATTAGGGTTAGGGATAGTGTTTAGTTTTAAGGTTAGGGGTCGAGTTGGGGTTTTTGATTAGGGTTAGGGTTAGGGTTAGCGTTAGGGTAACGGGTTAGGGTCAAGTGTTGGGTTCACGGGTAAGAGTTAGGGTTAGGGTTCAGGTTTAATTTAGGGTCACGAGTTAGGGTCACGTGTTAGGGTCAAGTGTTGGGTTCACGGGTAAGAGTTAGGGTTAGGGTTCAGGTTTAATTTAGGGTCACGAGTTAGGGTCACGTGTTAGGGTTAGATTTCTGGTTAGGTTTAGGGTTAGGGTTTGCTTTAGGGTTAGGTTTAGAGTCACGGGTTTCGTTTAGGGTTAGGTTTAGGTTTAGGGTTTGGTTTAGGGTTAGGGTTAGGGTTAGGGTTAGGTTTGGGTTTAGGGTTAGGTTAGGGTTAGGGTTAGGGTTAGGGTTAGGGTTCAGGTTTAAAGTTCGGAGTTAGGGTTAGGGTTTAGGGTAAGGGTAAGGTTAGGGTTTGGGTTAGGGGTTAGGGTTAGGTTTGTGTCAGGCTTAGGGTTAGGGTTAGGGTTTAGGGGTAGAGTCAGGGTTAGGGGTAGGGTTAGGGTTTGGGTTAGGGTTAGCGTTAGGGTTTGCGGCACCAATTAAGGTTTGGGGTTAGGGTTAGGGTTAGGGTTAAGGTTCGGGTTAGGGTTTAGTGTTCGGGTTAGGGTTAGGTTACGGTTAGGGTAACGGTTAGGTTAGGGTTAGGGTTAGGGTTGAGGGTAAGAGTTTGGGTAAGGGTTAGGGAAAAGAGTTAGGGTTAGGGTTTGGGTTAGGGTTAGGGTTAAGGTTACGGTTAGGGTTTGGGGCACCAATTAAGGTTTGGGTTTAGGGTTAGGGTTAGGGTTAGCGTTCCGGTTAGGGTTTAGTGTAAGGGTTAGGGTTAGGTTACGGTTAGGGTTAGGGTTAGGAAGCGCGGGTTAACCCCCCTCCCCCGCCCTATGCAGTTCAAAATGGCGCGGGCGACCAAGGAGATGGGCGGGGCCAGGGTTTCAGCGGTGGGAACGAACAACGATTGTGAGTGTTCGCTGCTGCGCATGCGCGGGAAGAGGGAGCTGCAAACGCGCGGGCACGGGAGAGCGGCAGAGAGCGCATGCCCAGTCAAGAGCCGTGCTCAATGCCGTTACCATTTCCGGGAGAGCCCTCCCCTTGCGGGAGGCAGGGCAAGCCCAGGGGGCGGGACCGGCACCACCCCCGGGGGGAGGAGCGGGGCCGGAGCCGCAAGAAAAGGCACGGAATCCCGGAAGTGCTCTGGCAGTTGACTTCCGGCTCTGAGTCCGACAACAGCTCCGCTAGCTTTACTGAGTTATCAGAAACTGACGGGGACACAGAGTCGGAAGAAGCAGAGCTATCACAATTTGAAACGAAAACAAATAAAGTTTTGAATTACGCCAGAAAGCAATCACAATACAAATTCACCGACTAGAGAAAGATAAAAATAGCCTGTGCAGAATGGGTGCCCTCGGCTACAGTTCATGCTTTCCCGGTGAGGGCCACTGGGCAAGACGGAACACTGATACCCTGATCGGTCATGCAGATGCCTCCCAGATAAGTAGTTTAGCCGAGTCTGACTCTAACCCAGTCTTTCGTATGTTAGAAGCTACCTTTCTTTCCCTGAACGAATCCAACCCGAACCTAACTGATTCCTGCTGGCTTTGCTATGATGTTAAACCCCCCTTCTACGAAGGAGTCGCTTTAAATATCCCCTTCAGTTACTCCACAGCCGACTCCCCTCACCAGTGCAGGTGGGATACTCCCCGCAGAGGAATCACCCTGAGTCAAGTCACGGGTCAGGGCAGATGTTTTGGCAATGCAACCTTAGCAAAGAAAGGCAACATCTGCACCAAAGTTGTCAAGCCCAACAGAAAGAATAAGTGGGTGGTTCCATCCGCATCTGGGATGTGGGTTTGTCAGCGATCTGGAGTGAGTCCTTGTGTGTCTCTTGCCAAATTCAATGATTCCACTGACTTTTGTGTCCAAGTTCTAATTGTTCCTAGGGTCCTGTACCATACAGACGAAGAGATGTACCACCTCTTTGAGAAACCCGACCGGCTCCACAAAAGAGAACTGATAACAGGTGTAACTATTGCAATGCTGCTCGGCCTGGGAGCAGCCGGAACGGCCACGGGTGTCTCAGCTCTTGCGACCCAACACCAAGGACTGTCTCAGCTACAAATGACCATCGATGAGGACTTGCAGAGGATCGAGAAATCCATCTCCTTTCTAGAGAAATCAGTTTCTTCACTCTCAGAAGTTGTCTTGCAGAACAGGCGAGGATTGGACCTCTTGTTCATGCAACAAGGAGGCTTGTGTGCTGCCTTGAAAGAGGAATGCTGCTTTTTTGCAGACCACACAGGAGTCGTCAGAGACTCCATGACAAAGCTCCGAGATAGGCTAGCTCAAAGACGGAAAGATAGGGAAGCCCAACAGAGCTGGTTTGAGTCCTGGTTCAACCAATCACCATGGCTCACCACACTAATTTCCGCCTTGGTAGGTCCATTGGCAATGTTGCTTTTAGTTTTTACCTTTGGACCATGCCTGCTGAACAAACTAGTCTCTTTCATCCAGACCCGTCTGGAACGGGCCAACATTCTGTTTTTAGAACATCAACACATGCTGTAATCCAAACTGTAAACACTGCCAATCGCAAGACTTTCTAACTTGCCTTGCGAAATCTACTCAGGTATACCAAACCCCTTTTCCCTTGTCAAGTTACTACCTCGTACCTCACTTCAGTGCATATACCTATGACTACCTCATTCATTTGTGAAGAAAGGGGGGGGGGAAGTGTGGTAGATAGGGACAGGCGGACGGAAGATCTCGCGATGTGACGGAAAGCAAAGGGCAGCAGTGAATGTCCCTCCCGTCATTCCTGCATGATAAGAGATCACCCAAAGTATGCAACCCCTACTGAACCCAGTAGTTTTCCACTCCTTACTAACCCTAGCTATCCCACCGTCCCCTTTCTGTTGTAGTGAAGCCCCCCAGACTATTTAACCTCATGAGATAAGATAAAAAACGCCATTTGACCATCCACCACATTGGTGTCTGTGTGTCTGTGGACCGAGTGGCTCGGGTGAGGCCGGGCTGCCGTGCTGTCGCTCTTGAACCAGGTCGCCTGCCTTCATAGCAGAGGGCAACGCAAAAAATCCCCAAAATGGAGCCAGAAATGGCACGAAAAATGACCCAGAATTTGCCGGAAAATTATTCAAAAATTCCCCCTCCAAATGACTCAAAAGTAGGCCCAAAGTAGCCCCAAAAATGACCCAAACTGACCCAAAATGGCCCAACATATCGCCCCAAAAATGCCCTAAAAATTGACCAAAATATGGCCCTAAACAATGATCCAAAATTGGCCGTAAAATAACCCAGAAATTCCCCCTATTAATGACACTAAATTAGGCCCAAAATAGCCCCGAAAAATGACCCAAAAATGACACAAAAATGGCCCAAAGATAGACCCAAAAACGACTCAAAAATTGACCTAAATATAGGCCCAAAAAATCTCCGAAAATAGCTCCAAAAATGATTCTAAAGTGACCCAAAAATGGCCTCAAAAATCACCCAAAAATCACCCAAAAATTGCCTTAAAAGACGACCCAAAAACGACCCAAAAATGGCCCAAAAAAAGCCAGAAAAATTGACTCAAACATGACTCAAAAAATGATCCAAATATGGGCCCAAAATGGCCCCAAAAATGGCCCCAAACTTGACAGAAAAATGGCCCAAAACAATGACATAAAAAGACGACCTAAAACTGACCCAAAAATGACCCCAAAATTACCCCAAAATGGCTCAAAAATGACCCAAAACTAGCCTCAAAATGGCGACAAAAATGGCCCCAAAAATGACCCAGAATTGGCTGTAAAATAACCCAGAAATTCCTCCTATAAATGACACAAATATAGGCCCAAAATAGCCCCGAAAAATGACCCAAAACTGACCCAAAAATGGCCCAAACAATGCCCTGACCTTGACAGAAAAATGGCTCAATACAGTCAGCTAAATATAACCCATAAATAGCGCAAAAATTACCCAAATATAGACCCAGTAACGCCTCAAAATGATCCCAAAAAGGACTCAAAAAGTGACTCAGAATTGGCCTAAAATGATCCAAAAATTCCCCTTTAAATGACACCAAAAAAAGCCCAAAATAGCCCCAAAAAATTGCCCAAAAATGACCCAAATATGGCCCAAAAATGGCCCCAAAAATGACTCAGAAATTGACCCAAATATGGGCCCAAAAATCACCCCGAAAATGACCCAGAAATGGCCCCAAATATAGACCCAGAAATGGCCCCAAATATACACCCAAAAATGCTTCCAAAATGGCCCCCAAAATGTGGTAGATAGGGACCGGCGGACGGAAGATCTCGCGATGTGACGGAAAGCAAAGGGCAGCAGTGAATCTCCCTCCCTTCATTCCTGCATGATAAGAGATCACCCGAAGTATGCAACCCCTACTGAACCCAGTAGTTTTCCACTCCTTACTAACCCTAGCTATCCCACCGTCCCCTTTCTGATGTAGTGAAGCCCCCTAGACTATTTAACCTCATGAGATAAGATAATAAACGCCATTTGACCATCCACCACATTGGTGTCTGTGTGTCTGTGGACCGAGTGGCTCGGGTGAGGCCGGGCTGCCGTGCTGTCGCTCTTGAACCAGGTCGCCTGCCTTCATAGCAGAGGGCAACATAGTGGTGCCGAAACCCGGGAAGAAGAAGAGCTCGCGCAACAGGATTCACCTGGACAAGAGGCAGCGGCCAGGGCAGCCAAGCTGACTTCCGGTGGGGCAGACGTCCCCAAAGGACCTGCGGTCACTATGGAGACCGTCGCAAAGGTCGTGAGTCTACTTTATAAGCAGTGGGGTATTAAGTGTAAGCTCAAGGATTTTATATTGCTATTGCAAAACTCCTGGAGCTTGGGGCGATTGAGCGTCCAGCAGAAATATTACACCCGGAGGTGGGGGGGAAATGTACCAATGTTTTAGCCGAGGATACTAAATCCTCGGGCAGCGGCAAAAGTCTCAAAGCGTAGGGGAAAATAGAAACGGCTTTACGCCAAGATCGGGAACAACAAGAGACTTGGAAAGCTGCACGTGCATGTTTATTAGCTACTCCTAAGCTGGGGGTAGGAGCAATAACACAGACCGACCCCGAGAGCGGTCTATCTGAGAGCGGGGGTTCGCGGGGACCGGGCACGCTTCCCTACTCACCGGACCCGAATCCAAATGCCCGGGGCCCCAGAAAACTTCCCGACCCTTCCGCCGAGCCCACCGGATCCACCCCCTCCCGCAGAAACTTCCCAAACGTCCGCGGTTTCCTCATTTGTCCCTCCGCCACCGGTTAGTGATCCATTGCTAGAAGCGCAGCAATACGCGCGATCTTTTTGGGAGGGATTAGGGGTTAGGGTTTAAGGTTAGGGTTTAGGTTTAGGGTTAGGGTTAGGGTTAGGGTTTAGGGTTAGGGTTAGGGTTTAGGGTTAGGGTTTACAGTTTGGGTTACGGTTAGGTTTTCGGTTTGGGTTAGGTTTTGGGGTAGGTTTAGGGTTAGGGTTAGGTAAGGGTTAGGGTTAGGGTAAGGTTTAGGGTTTAGGGTGAAGGTTAGATTAAGGGTTTAGATTTTGGGTTAGGGTAAGGGTTAGGGTTAGGGTTTAGAGTTAGGGTCAGGTTTAGGTTTGAGGGTTTGTGTTTACGGGTAGGGTTAGGGTTATGGTCACAGGTTACAGTTAGGGTTTAGGGTTTACAGTTAGGGTTAGGGTTTAGGGGGAGGGTTAGGGTTAGGGTTAGGGTCAGGGTTTGGTTTTGTTTTAGGGTTAGTGGTTAGGGTTTGGGTTAGGGTTAGGGTGAGAGTCAGGGTCAGAGTCACAGTCCAATGTAGTGTTAGGGTTAGGGTTAGGGTTAGGGTTTAGTGTTTAAGGTTTAGGGTTATAGTGAGCGTTAGGGTAATGTTTAGAGTTAGGTTTAGGGTTAGGGTTATTATTTCGGTTTGGGGTTAGGGTTAGCGTTAATGTTTAGGGTTAGGGTTAGGTTTAGGGTAAGGGTTTAGGGTTAGGGTTAGGGTTAGGTTTAGGGTCATGGTTTAGGGTTAGGGTTAGCGTTAGGGTTGGGTTTAGGGTTAGGTTTCGGTTTAGGTTTAAAGTTAGGGTTAGGGTTAGGGTTCAGCTTAGGGTTAGGGTTAGGGTTAGGTTTAGGGTTGGGGTTAAAGTTAGGGTTAGTGTTAGGGTTAGGGTTTGGTTTAGGGGTTAGGGTTCGGGTTAGGGTAAGGGTTTAGGGTTAGGGTTAGGGTTTGGTTAGGGTTTAGGATTTACAGTTACGGTTAGCGTTAGGGTTAGGTTAGGGTTAGGGTTAGGGTAAGGTTTAGGGTTTAGAGTTAGGGTTAGGGTCAGGGTTAGGGTTAGGGTTAGGGTTCAGGTTTAAAGTTCGGATTTAGGGTTAGGGTTTAGGGTAAGGGTAAGGTTAGGGTTTGGGTTAGGGGTTAGGGTTAGGTTAGTGTCAGGCTTAGGGTTAGGGTTAGGGTTTAGGGGTAGAGTCAGGGTTAGGGGTAGGGTTAGGGTTTGGGTTAGGGTTAGCGTTAGGGTTTGCGGCACCAATTAAGGTTTGGGGTTAGGGTTAGGGTTAGGGTTTAGGTTAGGGTTAGGGTTAAGGTTACGGTTAGGGTAGGTTAGTTAGGGTTAGGGTTAGGGTTGAGGGTAAGAGTTTGGGTAAGGGTTAGGGAAAAGAGTTAGGGTTAGGGATTGGGTTAGGGTTAGGGTTGAGGGTAAGAGTTTGGGTAAGGGTTAGGGAAAAGAGGGTTAGGGTTTGGGTTAGGGTTAGGGTTAAGGTTACGGTTAGGGTTTGGGGCACCAATTAAGGTTTGGGTTTAGGGTTAGGGTTAGGGTTAGCGTTCCGGTTAGGGTTTAGTGTAAGGGTTAGGGTTAGGTTACATTTAGGGTTAGGGTTTAGGGTTAGGGTTAGGGTTAGGGTTGGGTTTAGGGTTTGGGTTTAGGGTTAGGGTTAGGGTTAGGGTTAGGGTTTAGGGTAAGGGTTACGGTTTAGGGTTAGGATCAGGCTTTAAGTTTAGGCTTAGAGTTAGGGTTGGGGTTTACGGTTAGGGTTAGGTTTTTGATTAGGGTTAGGTTTTGGGGTAGGTTTAGGGTTAGTGTTAGGTTAGGGTTAGGGTTAGAGTAAGGTTTAGGGTTTAGGGTTAAGGTTAGATTAAGGGTTTAGAGTTTGGGTTTTGGTTAGGGTTTGGGTTAGGGCTAGGGTTCAGGTTTAGGGTTAGGGGTTAGGGTTAGGTTTAAGGTTAGGGTTAGGGGTTAGGGTTAGGCAAGGGTTAGGCTTAGGGTTAGGGTTTGCGTTAGGGTTTAGGGTTAGGGTCAGGGTAAGGGGTAGGGTTAGGGGCACGGGTGAGGGTTAGGTTTTAGGGTTAGGGTAAGGGTTAGTGTAAGGGTTTAAGGTTTAGGGTTATGGTTCGGTTTAGGGTTAGGGTTAGGGTAAGGGTTAGGGTCACAGGTTACAGTTAGGGTTAGGGTCTAGGGTTAGGGTTAGGGTTAGGGTTTAGGGTTAGGATTAGGGGCACGGTTTAGGGTTAAGGCTTAGGGTTAGGCTTAAAGTTAGGGTTCGGGTTAGGGTTTAGTGTTAGGGTTAAGTTTAGGTTACGGTTAGTTTTAGGGTTAGGTTTTAGGGTTAGCGTTAGGGTTAGACTTTTGGGCACGGGCTAGGGGTAGGTTTTACAGTTAGGGTTAGGGTTAGGGTAAAGGTAAGGGTTAGGGTTTAGGCTTAGGGTTAGTGTTTAGGGTTAGGGTTACGGTTTAGGGTTAGGGTTAGTGTTTAGGGTTGGGTTTAGGGTTAGGTTTAGGTTTAGGTTTAAGGTTTGGTTTAGGGTTTAGGGTTAGGGTTAGAGTTAGGGTTTGGGTTAGGGTTAGGGTTTGGTTTAGGGGTTAGGGTTCGGGTTAGGGTTAGGTTTTATTGTTAGGGTTAGGGTTAGGGTTAGAGTTTAGGATTTAGGGTTAGGGTTAGGGTTAGGGTTAGAGTTAGGGTGGGGGTTAGGGTTTAGGGTTAGGGTTAGGGCTAGGGCAAGGTTTAGTGTTAGTGTTTAGGGTAAGAGTTGGGATTAGGGTTAGGGATAGTGTTTAGTTTTAAGGTTAGGGGTCGAGTTGGGGTTTTTGATTAGGGTTAGGGTTAGGGTTAGCGTTAGGGTAACGGGTTAGGGTCAAGTGTTGGGTTCACGGGTAAGAGTTAGGGTTAGGGTTCAGGTTTAATTTAGGGTCACGAGTTAGGGTCACGTGTTAGGGTTAGATTTCTGGTTAGGTTTAGGGTTAGGGTTTGCTTTAGGGTTAGGTTTAGAGTCACGGGTTTCGTTTAGGGTTAGGTTTAGGTTTAGGGTTTGGTTTAGGGTTAGGGTTAGGGTTAGGGTAAGGTTTGGGTTTAGGGTTAGGTTTAGGGTTACGGTTAGGTGTAGGGTTAGGGTTAGGGTTTGGCTTAGGTTTAGGGTAAGGGTAAGGGCTTAGGGCTAGGGTTAGTGTTAGGGTTAGGTTTAGGTTTAGGGATAGGATTAGGGTAATGTTTAGGGTTAGGGTTAAGGGTGAGGGTTAGGGTTAGGGTTTAGGGTTAGGGTTATGGCTAGGTTTGAGGGTTAGGGTTTACGGTTAGTGTTAAGGTTTGGGTTAGGGTCACGGGTTAAGATTAGGGTTAGGGTCACAGGTTAGGTTTAAGGTTAGGGTTAGGGTTTAGGGTTAGATTTTTTGTTAGGGTTAGGGGCAGGGGTTTGGGTTAGGGTTAGGGTTAGAGTTTAGTGTTAGGGTTAGGGTTATAGGCACAGGTTAGGGTTAGAGGTTAGGGTTAGGGTTAGGGTTAGGGTTAGGGTTAGGGTTAGGGTTAGGGTTTGGGTTTGGGTTAGGGTTTGGGTTAGGGTTATGGTCACGGGTTTGGGTCACGGGTTATGGACACGGGGAACAGGTCACGGGTTGGGGACACGGGTTAGGGTCAGGGTCACGGGTTTGGGTCACCGGTAAGGGTCACGGGTTAGGGTTAGGGTCACGGGTTGGGGTCACAAGTTAGGCTCGCGGTTTAGGGTTTAGGTTAGGGTTAGGGTTCCAGTTAAATTTTGGGTCACGGGTTTGGGTCACGTGTTAGGGTTAGGGTTCGGTTTAGGTTTAGGGTTAGGGTTAGATTTAGGGTTAGGTTTAGTATCACGGGTTTCGTTTAGGGTTAGGTTTGGGTTTAGGGTTTGGTTTAGGGTTAGGGTTAGGGGTTAGGGTTTGGTTTAAGGTTAGGGGTTAGGGTTAGGATTAGGGTTTAGGGTTAGGGTTAGCGTTAGGGTTTGGTTTAGGGTTAGGTTTAGGTTTAGGTTTAGGGTTATGGATAGAGTAAGGGATAGGTTTTCGTTTAGGGTTAGGTTTTTTGTTTGGGTTAGGGTTAGGGTTAGGTAAGCGTTAGGGTCAGGGTAAGGTTTAGGGTTCAGAGTTAGGGTTAGATTTAGGGTTTAGATTAAGCGTTAGGGTTAGGGTTAGGGTTAGGGTTAGGGTTTAGAGTTTAGGTTAGGGTTAGGGTTAGGGTTAGGGTTCAGGTTTAGGGTTATGAGTTAGGGTTAGGGATAAGGGTTAGGGTTAGGTTTAGGGTTTTTGTCAGGGGCTAGGGTAAGTTTAAAGTTAGGCTTAGGGCTAGGGTTAGGGTTTTAGGTTAGGGTCAGGTTAAGGGGTAGGGTTAGGGGAACAGGTTATGGTTAGGGTTTAGGGTTAGGGTTAGGGTTACTGTAAGGGTTTAGCGTTTAGGGTTGGGGTTAGGGTTACGGTTAGGGTTAGGATTAGGTTTTCCGTTAGGGTTAGGTTTTGAGTTAGGTTTAGGGTTAGGGTTAAATTAGGGTTTGGGTTAGGGTAAGGTTTAGGGTTTAGGGATAGGGTTAGGTTTAGGGTTTAGAGTTTGGGTTAGGGTTAGGGTTAGGGTTAGGGTAACGGGTTAGGTTTAGGGTTAGGGTTAGGGTTTAGGGTTAGGGTTTTTGTAGGGGTTTGGGGCACAGGTTAGGGTTAGGGTTAGGGTTAAGGTTAGGGTTAGGGTTTAGGGTTAGGGTTAGGGTTAGGGTTTGGGGCACAGGTTAGGGTTTAGGGTTAGGGTTAGGGTTGGTGTTAGGGTTTAGGGTTAGGGTTAGGGTTAGGGTTAGGGTTTGGGTTAGGGTTAGGGTCACGGGGTAGGCTTAGGGTCACGGGGAAGGGTCACGGGTTAGGGTTTAGGGTTAGGGTTACTGTCACGTGGTTGGGGCACAGGTTTGGGTTAGGGTTAGGGTTAAGGTTAGGGTTAGGGTTTAGGGTTAGGGATAGGGTTAGGGTTTGGGGCACAGGTTAGGGTTTGGGTTTCGGGTTAGGGTTTAGGGTTAGGGTTAGGGTTAGGGTTAGGGTTTAGGGTTAGGGTTCGGGTTAGGGTTAGGGTTAGGGTTTGGGTTAGGGTTAGGGTCACGGGGTAGGCTTAGGGTCACGGGGAAGGGTCACGGGTTTGGGTTTAGCGTTAGGATTACGGTCACGTGTTTGGGTCACTGGTAAGGGTCACGGGTTAGGATTAGGGTCACGAGTTGGGGTCACGTGTTAGGGTCACGGGTTAGGGTTAGGGTTCCGGTTAAATTTAGTGTCATGGGTTAGTGTTAGGGTTCGGGTTAGATGTAGGGTTAGGGTTAGATTTAGGGTTAGGTTTAGAGTTACAGGTTTGGTTTAGGGTTAGGTTCAGGTTTAGGGTTTGGTTTAGGGTTAGGGTTAGGTGTTAGGGTTAGGTTTACGTTTAGGGATAGGATTAGGGTTATTGTTAGAATTTGGGTTTAGGGTGAGGGTTAGGGCTAGGTTTTAGTGTTAGGGTAAGTTTTATTGTAAGGGTTACGGTTAGGGTTTGGTTTAGGGTTAGGGTTAGTGTGAGGGTTAGGGTTAGGGTTTAGTGTTAGGGTTAGGACTAGGGTTAGTGTTTAGGGTAAGTGTTAAGTTATGGTTGGGGTTAGGTTTAGGGTTAGGGTTAGGGTTAGTGTCACGGATTAGGGTTAGGGTTTGAGTCACGGGTGAGGTTTCGGGTTAGGGTTAGGGTTTAGGGTTAAGGTTTTGGTTAGGGTTAAAGGCACGCGTTAGGGTTAGGGTTAGGGTTAGGGCTAGCGTTAGGGTTTAGGGTTCGGGTTAGTGTTAGATTTTAGGGTTAGGGTTAGGTTTATAGTTTGGGTTAAGGTTACGGTTTTGGTTAGGGTTTAGGTGAGGGTAAGAGTTAGGGTTAGGATTTAGGGTTAGGGTTAGGGCTAGGGTTAGTATTAGTGCTTAGGGTAAGGGTTAGGGTTAGGGTTAGGGTTAGGGTTAGGTTTGAAGGTTTGGGTTTACGGTTAGGGTTAGGGTTAAAGTTAGGGTTTAGGGTTAGAGGTTAGGGTTAGGGTTATGGTTAGGGTTAGGTTTTGGGTTAGAGTTCAGGTTTAGGGATAGGGTTACGGTCAGAGGGTTAGGGTTAGGGTTAGGGTTAGGGTACGGGTTAGGGTTAGGGTCAGAGTCAGGGTAAGGGTCAGGGTCAGAATCAGAGTCCTGTGTAGTTTAAGGTTTAGGGTTACGGTTAGGGTTTAGTGTTTAGGGTTTAGGGTTAGGATGAGGGTAAGGGTTAGGGTAAGGTTTAGGGTTAGGGTTAGGGTTAGGGTTAGGGTAGCGTGACGAGTAAGGGTTGAGGGTTAGGGTTAGGGTTAGCGTTAGGGTTTAGGGTTAGGGTTTATTTTAGGGTTAGGGTTATTATTTAGGGTTGGGGTTAGGGTTAGTGTTAGTGTTTTGGGTTAGGGTAAGAGTTAGGGTTAGGGTTTGCGTTTGTGTTTTGGGTTAGGGTGAGAGTTAGGGTTAGGGTTTAGGGTTAGGGTTAGGGTTAGAGCTATTGGTTAGGGTCACGGGTTAGGGGTAGTGTCACGGATTGGGGTCACGGGTTTTGGTCACGGGTTAGTGTCAGGGTAAGGCTTTATGGTTAAGGTTAGGGTTAGGGTTAGGGTGAGGGTTAGGGTTAGAGGTTAGGGTTAGGGTTATGGTTAGGATTAAGGTTAGGGTTAGAGTTGGGGTTACGGTCACTCGTTAGGTTTAGGGTTAGGGTTAGGTTTAGGGTCGAGGATTAGGGTCACGGGTAAGGGTTGGTGTCAGGGCTTAGGGTTAGGGTAGGTTAGGGTTAGGGTTAGGGTTAGGGTTGGGTTAGGGTTAGGGTTAGGGTTAGGGTTTGGGTTAGGGTTTAGGGTTAGGGTTAGGGTTAGGGTTAGGGTCACGGGGAAGGGTCACGGGTTAGGGTTTAGGGTTAAGGTGAGGGTTAGGGTTAGGGTTAGGGTTTAGGGTTAGCGTTAGGGTGAGGGTTAGGGTTAG
>JAVTVJ010011137.1:7500-12500 GCA_034509425.1 Eopsaltria australis | reverse complement strand
GTTACGGTTAGGGTTTGCGGCACGGGCTAGGGTTAGGGTTTAGGGTTAGGGTTAGGGTTAGTGTAAGGGTTTAGGGTTTAGGGTTAGGGTTAGGGTTAGGCTTAGGTTAAGGTTTGAGGGTAAGGGTTTACGGTTAGGAATAGGGTTGCGGTTAGGGTCACGGGTTACAGTTAGGGTTTAGGGTTAGGGTTAGGGTTAGGTTTAAGGTTAGGTTTAGGATTAGGGTTAGAGTCACAGGTTAGGGTTAGGGTTAGGGTCACGGGTTAGGTTTAGGGTCATGGATTAGGGTCACGGGTTAGGGTTAGGGTAACCGGTTAGGGTTAGGGTTAGGGTTAGGGTTTAGGGTTAGGGTTAGGGCTAGGTTTAAGGGTTAGGTTTTGGGTTAGAGTTAGGTTTTGGGTTAGGGTTAGGGTTAGGGTTAGGTTAGAGTTAGGGTTAGGGTTAGCGTTAGGGTTAGGGTTTAGGGTTAGGGTTAGGGTTAAGGTTAGGGTTAGGGTTAAGATTAGAGTTATAATTTAGGGCTAGAGTTAAGGTTAGAATTAGGGTTAGGGGTTACGTTTTAGGGTTAGGGTTTTGGGTTAGGGTTAGGGGTTGGGGTTAGGGTTAGGGTTAGCGGCTAGTGTTAGGGTTAGAGGTTAGGGGACAGGGGTTAGAGTTAGAATTTAAGGTTAGGGGTTGTGGATATGGTTAGGTATAGGTTAGGGTTAGAGTTAAGCTACGGTAAGGGTTAGGGTTAGGGTTAGGGTTTAGGGTTAGGGTTAGGGTTAGGTAAGGGTTTGGGTTAGGTTACGGTTAGGGTTAGGGTTAGCGTTAGGGTTATGGTGTAGGTTAGGGTTAGGGGTTAGGGGTAAGGGGTTAGGGTTAGGGTTTAGGGTTAGGGTAAGGTTTTAGGGTTAGGTTAGGGTTAGGGTAAGCGTTAGGGTTAGGGTTTAGGGTTAGGGTTTGCACCAGGTTTAGGTTTTAGGGTTATAGTTAGGGTTAGGGTTAGCGTTAGGGTTAGGGTTAGGGTTAGGGTAAGGTTTATAGTTTAGGGTTTAGGGTTAGAGTCAGAGTAAGGGTTAGGGTTAGGGTTAGGGTTAGGGTTAGGGTTTAGGGTTAGGGTTATGGGTTAGGGTTAGGGTTACGGTTAGGGTTTGGTTTTAGGGTTAGGGGTTGGGTTAGGGTTAGGGTTTAGGGTTAGGGTCAGGATTAGGGTTAGGGTTAAGGTTTTATGGTTAGGGTTAGGGTAAGGTTTATAGTTTAGGGTTTAGGGTTAGGGTCAGAGTAAGGGTTAGGGTTAGGGTCAGGGTCAGAGTAAGGGTTAGGGTTAGGGTTAGGGTTAGGGTTATGGGTTAGGGTTAGGGTTAGGGTTAGGGTTTGGTTTTAGGGTTAGGGTTTGGGTTAGCGTTAGGGTTAGTTTTAGGGTTAGTGTTCAGGTTTAGGGTTAGGGTTAGTGTTAGGGTTAGTGTTCAGGTTTAGGATTATGGGTTAGGATTAGGCTTAGGGTTAGGGTTAAGGTTTAGGGATAGGGTTTAGGTTAGAGTTTAGGGTTTGGGTTCGGGTTAGGGTTAGGGTTTGGTTTTAGGGTTAGGGTTTGGGTTAGCGTTAAGGTTAGGGTTTAAGGTTAGGATTATGGTTTAGGGTTAGGGTTAGTGTTAGGGTTAGTGTTCAGGTTTAGGATTATGGGTTAGAGTTAGGCTTAGGGTTAGGGTTAGGGTTTAGGGTTAGGGTTCAAGTTAGGGTTATGGTTAGGGTTAGGGTTATGTGTTAGGGTTAGGTTTTGGGTAGGGGATAGGGTTTGGGCTAGGGTTTAGGGTGAGGGATAGGGTTATGGAATTGGGTTAGGGTTAGGGGTTAGGGTGAGCGTTTAGTGTTAGGGTTCGGGTTAGGAATTAGGGTTAGGGTTACGATTAGGATTATTGTTAGGGTTATGGTTTAGGTTAGGGTTAGGGTTAAGGGTTAGGCTTAGGGTTAGGGTTAGGGTTAGGGTTAAGTTAGGGTTAGGGTTAGGGTCAAAGTTAAGGGTTAGGCTTAGGGTTAGGGTTAGGGTTAAGTTAGGGTTGGGGTTAGGGTTAGGGTCAAAGTTAAGGGTTAGGGTTAAGGTTAGGGTTAGGGTTAAGATTAGAGTTATAGTTTAGGGCTAGAGTTAAGGTTAGAATTAGGGTTAGGTGTTACGTTTTACGGTTAGGGTTTTTGGTTAGGGTTAGGGGTTGGGGTTAGGGTTAGGGTTAGTGGCTAGGGTTAGGGTTAGAGGTTAGGGGACAGGGGTTAGAGTTAGGGATTAAGGTTAGGGGTTGTGGATAGGGTTAAGTATAGGTTAGGGTTAGATTTAAGCTACGGTAAGGGTTAGGGTTAGGGTTATGGGTTAGGGTTAGGGTTAGGGTTAGGTAAGGGTTTGGGTTAGGTTACGGTTAGGGTTAGGGTTAGCATTAGGGTTATGGTGTAGGTTAGGGTTAGGGGTTAGGGGTAAGGGGTTAGGGTTAGGGTTTAGGGTTAGGGTAAGGTTTTAGGGTTAGGTTAGGGTTAGGGTTAGCGTTAGGGTTAGGGTTTAGGGTTAGGGTTTGTGCCAGGTTTAGGTTTTAGGGTTATGGTTAGGGTTTAGGGTTGGGGTTAGGGTTAGGGTAAAGTTTATAGTTTAGGGTTTAGGGTTAGAGTCAGAGTAAGGGTTAGGGTTAGGGTTAGGGTTAGGGTTTAGGGTTAGGGTTATGGGTTAGGGTTAGGGTTACGGTTAGGGGTTGGTTTTAGGGTTAGGGTTTAGTTAGGGTTAGGGTTTAGGGTTAGGGTAAGGGTTAGGGTTAGGGTAAGGTTTTATGGTTAGGATTTGGGTTAGGGTAAGGTTTATAGTTTAGGGTTTAGGGTTAGGGTCAGAGTAATGGTTAGGGTTAGGGTTAGGGTCAGAGTAAGGATTAGGGTTAGGGTAAGGTTTTATGGTTAGGGTTTGCGTTAGTGTAAGGTTTATAGTTTAGGGTTTAGGGTTAGGGTCAGAGTAAGGGTTAGGGTTAGCGTTAGGGTCAGAGTAAGGGTTAGGGTTAGGGTTAGGGTTAGGGTTAGGGTTAGGGTAAGGGTTTAGGGTTAGGGTTATGGGATAGGGTTAGGGTTAGGGTTTGGTTTTAGGGTTAGGGTTAGGGTTAGCGTTAGGGTTAGGGTTTAGGGTTAGGGTTATGGTTTAGGGTTAGGGTTAGTGTTTGGGTTAGTGTTCAGGTTTAGGATTATGGGTTAGGGTTAGGCTTAGGGTTAGGGTTAGGGTTTAGGGATAGGGTTCAGGTTAGGGTTTAGGGTCTGGGTTAGGGTTAAGGGTTAGTTTTAGGGTTAGGGTTAGGGTTTAGGGTTAGGGTTTGGGCTAGGGTTTAGGGTAAGAGTTAGGGTTTGCATTTAGGGTTAGGTTTCCGGTTATGGCAAGGGTTTTCGTTTAGTGTTAGGGTAAGGGTTTAGGGTTAGGGTTTGGGTTAGGGTAAGTGGTTAGGGGTTAGGGGTTAGGGTTAGGGTTTGGGTTTAGGTTTAGGGTAAAAGGTTAGGGTTAGGGGTTAGGCGTTTGGGTTTAGATTTAGGGTTAGGGTTAGCGTTTAGGGTTCGGGGTAAGGGTTAGGGTTACGGTTAGAGTTAGTGTTAGGGTTTAGGGTTAGGGTTGAGGTTAGGGTTTAGGGTTAGGGTTAGGGTTAGGGTTAGGGTAAGGGTTATTGTTAGGGTTAGGGTTAAGGTTAGGGTTTAGGGTTAGGGTTAGGGTTTAGGGTTAGTGTTAGGGTCAGGGTTATGGGTTAGGGTTCGGGTTAGGGCTAGGTTTAGGGTTAGGGATAGGGTTATGGGTTCGGGTTCGGGTTAGGGTTTGTTAGGGTTAGGGTTAAGGGTTAGGCTTAGGGTTAGGGTTAGTGTTAAGTTAGGGTAAAGTTAGGGTTAGGGACAAAGTTTAGGGTTAGGGTTAGGGTAAGGGTTAGGTAAGGGTCAGGGTCAGGTTACGGTTAGGGTTAGGGTTAGCGTTAGGGTTATGGTGTAGGTTTAGGGTTAGGGTTAGGGCTTAGGGATAGGGTTAGGGTTAGGGTTAGGGTTTAGGGTTAGGGGTTGAGGATAGGGTTAGGGTTAGGGTTAGGATTTAGGTTTAGGGTTAGGGTTAGAGTTAGGGGTTAGGCGTTCGGCTTTATGGTTAGGGTGAGTTTAGGGTTTAGGGTTTGGGTTAAGATTAGGGTTTAGTGTTAGGGTTAGGGTAAGGGTTAGGGTATGGGTGAGGGTTATGGTTAGGGTTAGGGTTAGGGTTCAGGTTTGGGTTAGGGTTAGGGTTAGGGTTTGGGTTTAGGGTTCGGGTTAGTGTCAGGGTAAGGGTTAGGGTTAGGTTTAGAGTTAGGGTTAGGGTTTAGCGTTGGGGTTAGGATTAGGGTTAAGGTCAAGGTCAGGGACACGGTTAGGATTAGGGTTAGGGTAAGGGTTTGTTAGGTTTAGGGTTAGGGTTAGGATTAGAGTTATAGTTTAGGGTTAGAGTTAAGGTTAGAATTAGGGTTAGGGGTTGCGGTTTAGGGTTAGGGTTAGGGGTTAGGGTTAGGGGTTGTGGTTACGGTTAGGGTTAGCGGCTAGGGTTAGGGTTAGGGGTTAGGGGTGAGGGGTTATAGTTAGGGTTTAAGGTTAGGGGTTGTGGTTAGGGTTAGGGTTAGGTTAGGGTTAGAGTTAGGCTACAGTAAGGGTTAGGGTTAGGGTTTAGGGCAAGGGTTGGGGTTAGGTAAGGGTTCGGGTAAGGTTACGGTTGTGGTTAGGGTTAGCATTAGGGTTATGGTGTGGGGTAAGGGTTAGGGGCTAGGGGTCAGGGGTTTGGTTTAGGGTTTAGAGTTAGGGTAAGGTTTTAGGTTTAGGTTAGGGTTAGGGTTAGTGTTAGGGTTAGGGTTTAGGTTTAGGGTTAGTCTCAGGGTTAGGTTTTACAGTTATGGTTAGTGTTTAGGGTTATGGTTAGGGTTAGGGTAAGGTTTACAGTTTAGGGTTTAGGGTTAGGGTTAGAGCTAGGGTTAGGGTTAGGGGTTAGGGTTAGGGTAAGGGTTATG
>JAVTVJ010011137.1:2500-5000 GCA_034509425.1 Eopsaltria australis | reverse complement strand
TCAGAGTAAGGATTAGGGTTAGGGTAAGGTTTTATGGTTAGGGTTTGGGTTAGTGTAAGGTTTATAGTTTAGGGTTTAGGGTTAGGGTCAGAGTAAGGGTTAGGGTTAGCGTTAGGGTCAGAGTAAGGGTTTGGGTTAGGGTTAGGGTTAGGGTTAGGGTTAGGGTAAGGGTTTAGGGTTAGGGTTATGGGATAGGGTTAGGGTTAGGGTTTGGTTTTAGGGTTAGGGTTTGGGTTAGCGTTAGGGTTAGGGTTTAGGGTTAGGGTTATGGTTTAGGGTTAGGGTTAGTGTTTGGGTTAGTGTTCAGGTTTAGGATTATGGGTTAGGGTTAGGCTTAGGGTTAGGGTTAGGGTTTAGGGATAGGGTTCAGGTTAGTGTTTAGGGTCTGGGTTAGGGTTAAGGGTTAGTGTTAGGGTTAGGGTTAGGGTTTAGGGTTAGGGTTTGGGCTAGGGTTTAGGGTAAGAGTTAGGGTTTGCATTTAGGGTTAGGTTTCCGGTTATGGCAAGGGTTTTCGTTTAGTGTTAGGGTTAGGGTTTAGGGTTAGGGTTTGGGTTAGGGTAAGTGGTTAGGGGTTAGGGGTTAGGGTTAGGGTTTGGGTTAGGGTAAGTGGTTAGGGGTTAGGGGTTAGGGTTAGGGTTTAGGGTTAGGGGTTGAGGTTAGGGTTAGGGTTAGGGTTACGGTTTAGGTTTAGGGTTTGTTTTAGAGTTAGGGGTTAGGCGTTTGCCTTTAGGGTTAAGGTTATGGTTAGGGTTACGGGTTAGGGTTCGGGGTACGGGTTAGGGTTAGGGTTTGGGTTAGGGTTTAGGTTTAGGGTAAAAGGTTAGGGTTAGGGGTTAAGCGTTTAGGTTTAGATTTAGGGTTAGGGTTAGCGTTTAGGGTTCGGGGTAAGGGTTAGGGTTACGGTTAGGGTTAGTGTTAGGGTTTAGGGTTAGGGTTGAGGTTAGGGTTTAGGGTTAGGGTTAGGGTTAGGGTTAGGGTAAGGGTTATTGTTAGGGTTAGGGTTAAGGTTAGGGTTTCGGGTTAGGGTTAGGGTTTAGGGTTAGTGTTAGGGTCAGGGTTATGGGTTAGGGTTCGGGTTAGGGTTTGTTAAGGTTAGGGTTAAGGGTTAGGCTTAGGGTTAGGGTTAGTGTTAAGTTAGGGTAAAGTTAGGGTTAGGGACAAAGTTTAGGGTTAGGGTTCGGGTAAGGGTTAGGTGAGGGTTAGGGTCAGGTTACGGTTAGGGTTAGGGTTAGCGTTAGGGTTATGGTGTAGGTTTAGGGTTAGGGTTAGGGTTAGGGCTTAGGGTTAGGGTTAGGGTTAGGGTTTAGGGTTAGGGGTTGAGGATAGGGTAAGGGTTAGGGTTAGGGTTTAGGTTTAGGGTTAGGGTTAGAGTTAGGGGTTAGGCGTTCGGCTTTATGGTTAGGGTGAGTTTAGGGTTTAGGTTTTGGGTTAAGATTAGGGTTTAGTGTTAGGGTTAGGGTAAGGGTTCGGGTATGGGTGAGGGTTATGGTTAGGGTTAGGGTTAGGGTTCAGGTTTGGGTTAGGGTTAGGGTTAGGGTTTGGGTTTAGGGTTAGGGTTAGTGTCAGGGTAAGGGTTAGGGTTAGGGTTAGAGTTTGGGTTAGGGTTTAGCGTTGGGGTTAGGATTAGGGTTAAGGTCAAGTTCAGGGACACGGTTAGGATTAGGGTTAGGGTAAGGGTTTGTTAGGTTTAGGGTTAGGGTTAGGATTAGAGTTATAGTTTAGGGTTAGAGTTAAGGTTGGAATTAGGGTTAGGGGTTGCGGTTTAGGGTTAGGGTTAGGGGTTAGGGTTAGGGGTTGTGGTTAGGGTTAGGGTTTAGGGTTAGGGTCAGGATTAGGGATAGGGTTTTGGGCAAGGGTTGGGGTTAGGTAAGGGTTCGGGTTAGGTTACGGTTGTGGTTAGGGTTAGCATTAGGGTTAGGGTGTAGGGTAAAGGTTAGGGGCTAGGGGTCAGGGGTTTGGTTTAGGGTTTAGAGTTAGGGTAAGGTTTTAGGTTTAGGGTTAGGGTTAGAGCTAGGGTTAGGGTTAGGGGTTAGGGTTAGGGTTAGGGTTATGGGTTAGGGCTTGGTTTACGGTTAGTGTTATGGTTATGGTTAGGGTTAGGTTTTAGGGTTAGGGTTTGGGTTACGGTTAGGGTTTAGGGTTAGGGTTAGGATTAGGGTTAGGGTTAGGTTTTATGGTTAGGGTTAGGTTTTAGGGTTTGGCTTAGGCTTGGGGTTTAGGGTTATGGTTAGGGGTTAGGGTTAGGGTAAGGGTTAGGGTTTAGCATTAGGGTTAGGGGTTTGGGTCAGGGTTAGGGTTAGGGTTTAGGGTTAGGGTTAGGGTTTAGGGTTAGGGTTTCGGGTTAGGGTTAGCTTTAGGGTTAGGGTTTAGGGTTAAGGGTTAGTGTTAGGGTTAGGGTTTAGGTTTAGGATTAGGGGTTAGGGTTAGGGTTAGAGTTAGGGTCCGGGTTTAGGATTAGAGTTAGTGTTAGGGTTATGGGTTAGGGTTAGGGTTAAGGGTT
>JAVTVJ010011136.1:0-36717 GCA_034509425.1 Eopsaltria australis | reverse complement strand
CCATCGTTTGTATCGAAGGCCCGATATCTGGGAGACGACTGCTGCCTGCGAAAATTCCACACAGAGGTGGATTCCTCGCAGACCCAAGTTGCCACCGAGAAGAGCCCTGGCTGCCCTTGCAGGGCCAAAACCCTCCTCCAAACTGACATCAAGAAACTGGGGGGCAGAGTTCTTTTTCTCAGGGAAAAGGACACTTTTTTAGTCCCGGCCCTAAGGCACTGTGCTCCCTGATGCCACCTGAAATACCGTATGGATCAAGAGTCCTCGCTGACGCAAGTTGCCATCAACCAGGACTCTGGCTGCATTTGTAGGGCTAAAACCGTCCTTAAAACTGACATCCTGAATCTGGGGGGCAGAGTTTTGTTTCACGTAGAAAAGTGCCATCATTTGTATCGTAGGCCCCATGACTGGAAGGCGACTGCTGCCTGTTAAAATTCTGCATGGAGGTGGATGTCTCGCAGACCCAAACTGCCACCGCCAAGGACTCTGGCCGCCCTTGCAGGGCCAAAACCCTCCTCCAAACTGACATCAAGAAACTGGGGGGCAGAGTTCTCTCTCTCAGAGAAAAGGGACACTTTTCGTGTCCATGCCCGAGAGGCACTGTGCTTCCTGCCACCGCCTGAAATTCTGCACGGATCACGATTCCTCGCAGACCCAAGCTGCCACCGAAAAGAGCCCTGGCTGCCCTTGAAAGGCCAAAACCATCCTCCAAACTGACATCAAGAAACTGGGGGGCAGAGTTCTTTTTCTCAAGGAAAAGGACACTTTTTGTGTCCCGGCCCTAAGGCACTGTTGTCTCTTTCTATTTGGTTTACATTAAAGAAAGAAAGAAAGAAGAAACTCATCGTCATTTAGTTCTGTTTTGTCCTCTTGCTCTGCCTTCAGGAATTTAACACTGCCATGCCTGAGCTACAGTCTGTGGTGATTAGTAGCATTTGCAACAACTAACAGCTTCTTCTCTTCCTTGCCTGTCTATCGCTTCCCAGCCCTGTCTGCAAGCGGATTCCCACGGTCTCTTTGGACCGACATAATCATTTTACTTCTCTCCGTCCCGCACCTGCTTGGCGCTGCGTGGGTCCCCCTGGCACCACACTCTGCCCCCCCCCCTACTCCCCAAACCTCTGCACACACACACACACACACACCTGCGCTACACAGGCACGTAGCCAGCACACACTACCAGCACACACATACCCCCTCCACATACACACACGCGCCTACCCCGCACACCCCTGCCCCCGCACAACGCTGCAAACACCCACCACCCCACACCCACTCCCACACGCGCTGCACTGCACGCAGCCGCCCCACCCTCACTGCCACGGCCGTCTGGCAGTGCTCGCTACTGACACGCTTTGCCATGCCTTGCATTGATTTGCTATGCGGTCTGTAGCCTCGTCTCAGCCTTCCTCCCCTGCAGTGCCTTGCATTGACTTGCTCACCCATCCCCCTCGTGACCTCCCTTTCGATTTGTCCAGGTCCAGCTTTTCTTTTCCTTCTCCTTCTAGGACTCTCATTGCCTTACGGAGCATCTTCCTTTTGCCCTTGAATCCTTCCATTGCTTCGCGTTATCTTTCTCGCCCCTTCCCCACCTGGAACTCAAGACGCCTTTTTCATGCCATTCCCGAGCCTTGCCCTCCTGCCCTGTCTGATTCGCCTTTGATTCATAGTGCCAGTGTTGCTGGAGCAGATGTTATGACATCATGGGGTGGAAGAGTCCGGCAAGATTCTTCTGTCCTGACACCTTCTAGGTAGGTGCAATTGTTGGCCAGTCAATGCTGCATGTGGATCAGTCCCTGGATGCTTTGTATCTTGGAGGAGGCCGTGCCATTTCTTTGGATTACCACTCTTCCGTAAAGAAAGCAAGTTTAGACGTGCACACTGGGTGGCCTCAACGAATGAAGAGGCTTTTGCCAATAAGCAGTGCTCTGGCTTTGAGCTTCTCAACTGTCAGTGCAAAGGCAGATGCCAGGCTGTTGAGCATTTTGTCCTGGGAGCTTTAGTGTGTCAGCAGTCCCTGGTGCTGTTCCGTTTGCATCCTGACTCTGTGAGAGTGAAGGCTTCGGAAGGTAGCTAGAGCTGAGGAAGGAAAGTGCCGCGAGCAGGGTGTGTGCGGCTAGCTCGATGGGTGCAGTTGAAGCTGCAGACAGCAAAGGCATTATTAGCTGGCACTTGTGCCAGCTCTGTTTTTGCTAGATGTTTCCGAGTGGTCAGATTCAGCTAGAGTGGAAAGCATGTAGGGCAAAGGAGTTCGTCTTGCCGTTTGAGTGCGGTGCAAAGAAGGCTCCGCACTTGGGAGAGGAAGATCAGGCAAATCTTTTCGTGCTGCCAACAGGACGCTTGAGAGCAGGGACGTTTCCAAGGCGGCTCTAGCCTCGGAGTGGTTTCGAGCTGCCCTCGGAGCGTTTCCTTCTTTTGCGAGTCGACAGCGCCATCTCGTGGCTTTGGACTGCTAACGCAACATCGGCAGGGCAAGAGATTGTCAGGCCCGCGCCTCTTGCAGTGTGCACACTGCGCAAAGAAGCCCGGTTCCCTGCGGCTTCGCTCTTCGCCCGATGTGACTTGGACACAACTGAAACTCAGCGACGGCATTCAGCTTTGCCGCTTTTCACCATCTCTGCTGCACGCATCCGCAGCGTGCTATGGACGGTTTTCTCTCAGCTCCTGGTACAGTGAGACTCTCTTCTTTGCAGATGATTGCGAGCTGTGCATCTAGCTTGTCGCTCAGCGAGCTGTGCCAGGAAAGAAGCACTTGCAGCGTTAGTCTTTCAACGTCCGACACTTTCAAAGCAGCACCACATAGCCGGGCAATGGGAAGGGGCGAAGAAGCAGACGTTCATTCCTGGCTCTTTTTCCTCGGCCAGCCGGCCAGCCGGATCTTTGGTCGTTGCGAGGCTAGAATGCGTGCGGCGCTCCTTCGCCGTGACAAGGGCCGTGCAGAGAGTGCCGGGCTGGGACGGGGCTTTGCAGGCGGTAAAGGAAAGAGGAGTGTTCCGGAAAAGTGGTGCAAATACGAGTTTGCTCAAGTTGCAGGGGAGAGCTGCGGGCAGCCTTGTTATTCTGGCACAGGTGTCCGAGTGAGCCGCAGACGAAAAGCTTTCCCTTGAGATTCAGAGGGCGAGAGGCGCAATACGGGCTGAGAACACAAGTGCGCTGTCAGAGTGTCTTTCAGCTGAAGCAAGGCTTAGCAGCGCTTGGCTGTCGGCACCAAACCGACATCATGAATCTGGGGGCCTAAGTTTTCTTTCACGTGGAAAAGTGCCATCATTTGTATCGAAGGCCCCATGTCTGGGAGTGGACTGCTGCCTGAAGAAATTCCACACGGAGGTGGATTCCTCGCAGACCCAAGCTGCCACAGAAAAGAGCCCTGGCTGCCCTCACAGGGCCAAAACCCTCCTCCAAACTGACATCAAGAAACTGGGGGGCAGAGTTCTTTTTCTCAGGGAAAAGGACACTTTTTGTGTCCCGGCCCTAAGGCACTCTGCTCCCAAATGGTACCGGAAATGCCGCACGGATCAAGATCCTTCCCAGAACCAAGCTGCCATCAACTAAAACTCTGGCTGCAATTGCAGGGCTTAATGCCTCCTAAAAACTGGCATCATGGATCTGGGGGACTGAGTTTCCTTTCACGTGGAAAAGCCCCATCGTTTGTGTCAAAGGCCCGATATCTGGGAGCCGACTGCTGCCTGCTGAAATTCCACACGGATCAAGATTCCTCGAAAACCCAAGCTGCCACTGACAAGGGCCCTGGCTGCCCTTGCAGGGCCAAAACCCTCCTCAAAACTGACATCAAGAAACTGGGGGGCAGAGTTCTCTTTCTCAAAGAAAAGGGACACTTTTTTTGTCCCGGCCCTAAGGCACTGTGCTCCCTGATGCCACCTGAAATTCTGTATTGATCAAGATTCCTCGCTGACGCAAGTTGCCATCAACCAGGACTCTGGCTGCATTTGTAGGGCTAAAACCCTCCTTAAAACTGACATCCTGAATCTGGGGGGCAGAGTTTTGTTTCACGTAGAAAAGTGCCATCATTTGTATCGTAGGCCCCATGACTGGGAGGCGACTGCTGCCTGTTAAAATTCCGCATGGAGGTGGATGTCTCGCAGACCCAAACTGCCACTGCCAAGGACTCTGGCCGCCCTTGCAGGGCCAAAACCCTCCTCCAAACTGACATCAAGAAACTGGGGGGCAGAGTTCTCTCTCTCAGAGAAAAGGGACACTTTTCGTGTCCATGCCCTAGAGGCACTGTGCTTCCTGCCACCGCCTGAAATTCTGCACGGATCACGATTCCTCGCAGACCCAAGCTGCCACAGAAAAGAGCCCTGGCTGCCCTTGAAAGGTCAAAACCATCCTCCAAACTGACATCAAGAAACTGGGGGGCAGAGTTCTTTTTCTCAGGGAAAAGGACACTTTTGTGTCCCGGCCCTAAGGCACTGTTGTCTCTTTCTATTTGGTTTACATTAAAGAAAGAAAGAAAGAAAGAAGAAACTCATCGTAATTTAGTTCTGTTCTGTCCTCTTGCTCTGCCTTCAGGAATTTAACACTGCCATGCCTGAGCTACAGTCTGTGGTGATTAGTAGCATTTGCAACAACTAACAGCTTCTTCTCTTCCTTGCCTGTCTATCGCTTCCCAGCCCTGTCTGCAAGCGGATTCCCACGGTCTCTTTGGACAGACATAATCATCTTACTTCTCTCCGTCCCGCACCTGCTTGGCGCTGCGTGGGTCCCCCTGGCACCACACTCTGCCCCCCCCCCCTACTCCCCAAACCTCTGCACACACACACACACACACACCTGCGCTACACAGGCACTTAGCCAGCACACACTACCAGCACACACATACCCCCTCCACATACACACACGCGCCTACCCCGCACACCCCTGCCCCCGCACAACGCTGCAAACACACACCACCCCACACCCACTCCCACACGCGCTGCACTGCACGCAGCCGCCCCACCCTCACTTCCACGGCCGTCTGGCAGTGCTCGCTACTGACACGCTTTGCCATGCCTTGCATTGCTTTGCTATGCGGTCTGTAGCCTCGTCTCAGCCTTCCTCCCCTGCAGTGCCTTGCATTGACTTGCTCACCCATCCTCCTCGTGACCTCCCTTTCGATTTGTCCAGGTCCAGCTTTTCATTTCCTTCTCCTTCTAGGACTCTCATTGCCTTACGGAGCATCTTCCTTTTGCCCTTGAATCCTTCCATTGCTTCGCGTTATCTTTCTCGCCCCTTCCCCACCTGGAACTCCAGACGCCTTTTTCATGCCATTCCCGAGCCTTGCCCTCCTGCCCTGTCTGATTCGCCTATGATTCATAGTGCCAGTGTTGCTGGAGCAGATGTTATGACATCATGGGGTGGAAGAGTCCGGCAAGATTCTTCTGTCCTGACACCTTCTAGGTAGGTGCAATTGTTGGCCATTCAATGCTGCATGTGGATCAGTCCCTGGATGCTTTGTATCTTGGAGGAGGCCGTGCCATTTCTTTGGATTCCCACTCTTCCGTAAAGAAAGCAAGTTTAGACGTGCACACTGGGTGGCCTCAACGAATGAAGAGGCTTTTGCCAATAAGCAGTGCTCTGGCTTTGAGCTGCTCAACTGTCAGTGTAAAGGCAAATGCCAGGCTGTTGAGCATTTTGTCCTGGGAGCTTTAGTGTGTCAGCAGTCCCTGGTGCTGTTCCGTTTGCATCCTGACTCTGTGAGAGTGAAGGCTTCGGAAGGTAGCTAGAGCTGAGGAAGGAAAGTGCCGCGAGCAGGGTGTGTGCGGCTAGCTCGATGGGTGCAGTTGAAGCTGCAGACAGCAAAGGCATTATTAGCTGGCACTTCTGCCAGCTCTGTCTTTGCTAGATGTTTCCGAGTGGGCAGATTCAGCTAGAGTGGAATGCATGTAGGGCAAAGGAGTTCGTCTTGCCGTTTGAGTGCGGTGCAAAGAAGGCTCCGCACTTGGGAGAGGAAGATCAGGCACATCTTTTCGTGCTGGCAACAGGACGCTTGAGAGCAGGGACGTTTCCAAGGCGGCTCTAGCCTCGGAGTGGTTTCGAGCTGCCCTCGGAGCGTTTCCTTCTTTTGCGAGTCGTCAGCGCCATCTCGTGGCTTTGGACTGCTAACGCAACATCGGCAGGGCAAGAGATTGTCAGGCCCGCTCCTCTTGCAGTGTGCACACTGCGCAAAGAAGCCCGGTTCCCTGCGGCTTCGCTCTTCGCCCGATGTGACTTGGACACAACTGAAACTCAGCGACGGCATTCAGCTTTGCTGCTTTTCACCATCTCTGCTGCACGCATCTGCAGCGTGCTATGGACGGTTTTCCCTCAGCTCCTGGTACAGTGAGACTCTCTTCTTTGCAGATGATTGCGAGCTGTGCATCTAGCTTGTCGCTCAGCGAGCTGTGCCAGGAAAGAAGCACTTGCAGCGTTAGTCTTTCAACGTCCGACACTTTCAAAGCAGCACCACATAGCCGGGCAACGGGAAGGGGCGAAGAAGCAGACGTTCATTCCTGGCTCTTTTTCCACGGCCAGCCGGCCAGCCGGATCTTTGGTCGTTGCGAGGCTAGAATGTGTGCGGCGCTCCTTCGCCGTGACAAGGGCCGTGCAGAGAGTGCCGGGCTGGGACGGGGCTTTGCAGGCTGTAAAGGAAAGAGGAGTGTTCCTGAAAAGTGGTGCAAATACGAGTTTGCTCAAGTTGCAGGGGAGAGCTGCGGGCAGCCTTGTTATTCTGGCACAGGTGACCGAGTGAGCCGCAGACGAAAAGCTTTCCCTTGAGATTCAGAGGGCGAGAGGCGCAATACGGGCTGAGAAGACAAGTGCGCTGTCAGAGTGTCTTTCAGATGAAGCAAGGCTTAGCAGCGCTTGACTGTCGGCACCAAACCGACATCATGAATCTGGGGGCCTAAGTTTTCTTTCACGTGGAAAAGTGCCATCATTTGTATCGAAGGCCCCATGTCCGGGAGTTGACTGCTGCCTGAAGAAATTCCACACGGAGGTGGATTCCTCGCAGACCCAAGCTGCCACAGAAAAGAGCCCTGGCTGCCCTCACAGGGCCAAAACCCTCCTCCAAACTGACATCAAGAAACTGGGGGGCAGAGTTCTTTTTCTCAGGGAAAAGGACACTTTTTGTGTCCCGGCCCTAAGGCACTGTGCTCCCAAACGCCACCTATAATGCCGCACGGATCAAGATCCTTCCCAGAACCAAGCTGCCATCAACTAGAACTCTGGCTGCAATTGCAGGGCTTAATGCCTCCTAAAAACTGGCATCATGGATCTGGGAAACTGAGTTTCCTTTCACGTGGAAAAGCCCCATCGTTTGTATCAAAGGCCCGATATCTGGGAGACGACTGCTGCCTGCTGAAATTCCACACGGATCAAGATTCCTCGCAGACCCAAGCTGCCACCGACAAGGACCCTGGCTGCCCTTGCAGGGCCAAAACCCTCCTCCAAACTGACATCAAGAAAGTGGGGGGCAGAGCTCTCTTTCTCAGAGAAAAGAACACTTTTTGTGTCCCGGCCCTAAGGCACTCTGCTCCCTGATGCCACCTGAAATTCCGTATGGATCAAGATTTTTTGCTGACGCAAGCCGCCATCAACCAGGACGCTGGTTGCATTTGTAGGGCTAAAACCCTCCACCAAACCGACATCATGAATCTGGGGGCCTAAGTTTTCTTTCACGGGGAAAAGTGCCATCATTTGTATCGTAGGCCCCATGCCTGGGAGTCGACTGCCGCCTCTTCAAATTCCGCATGGAGCAAGATGCCTCGCAGACCCAAGCTGCCACCGACTAGGACCCTGGCTGCCCTTGCAGGGCCAAAACCCTCCTCCAAACTGACATCAAGAAACTGGGGGGCAGAGTTCTCTTTCTCAGAGAAAAGGACACTTTTTTTGTCCCGGCCCTAAGGCACTGTTGTCTCTTTCTATTTGGTTTACATTAAAGAAAGAAAGAAAGAAGAAACTCGTCATCATTCTATTCAGTTTTGTCCTCTTGCTCTGCCTTCAGGAATTTAACAGTGCCATGCCTGAGCTACAGTCTGTGGTGATTAGTAGCATTTGCAACAACTAACAGCTTCTCGTCCTTGCCTGTCTATCGCTTCCCAGCCCTGTCTGCAAGCGGATTCCCACGGTCTCTTTGGACAGACATATTCATCTTACTTCTCTCCGTCCCGCGCCTGCTTGGCGCTGCGTGGGTCCCCCTGGCACCACACTCTGCCCCCCCCCCCCCACTCCGCAAACCTCTGCACACACACACACACACACACACACCTGCGCTACACAGGCACGTAGCCAGCACACACTACCAGCACACACATACCCCCTCCACATGCACACACGCGCCTACCCCGCACACCCCTGCCCCCGCACAACGCTGCAAACACACACCACCCCACACCCACTCCCACACGCGCTGCACTGCACGCAGCCGCCCCACCCTCACTGCCACGGCTGTCTGGCAGTGCTCGCTACTGACACGCTTTGCCATGCCTTGCATTGCTTTGCTATGCGGTCTGTAGCCTCGTCTCAGCCTTCCTCCCCTGCAGTGCCTTGCATTGACTTGCTCACCCATCCCCCTCGTGACCTCCCTTTTGATTTGTCCAGGTGCAGCTTTTCATTTCCTTCTCCTTCTAGGACTCTCAGTGCCTTACGGAGCATCTTCCTTTTGCCCTTGAATCCTTCCATTGCTTCGCGTTATCTTTCTCGCCCCTTCCCCACCTGGAACTCAAGACGCCTTTTTCATGCCATTCCCGAGCCTTGCCCTCCTGCCCTGTCTGATTTGCCTATGATTCATAGTGCCAGTGTTGCTGGAACAGATGTTATGACATCATGGGGTGGAAGAGTCCGGCAAGATTCTTCTGTCCTGACACCTTCTAGGTAGGTGCAATTGTTGGCCATTCAATGCTGCATGTGGATCAGTCCCTGGATGCTTTGTATCTTGGAGGAGGCCGTGCCATTTCTTTGGATGACCACTCTTCCGTAAAGAAAGCAAGTTTAGACGTGCACACTGGGTGGCCTCAACGAATGAAGAGGCTTTTGCCAATAAGCAGTGCTCTGGCTTTGAGCTGCTCAACTGTCAGTGCAAAGGCAGATGCCAGGCTGTTGAGCATTTTGTCCTGGGAGCTTTAGTGTGTCAGCAGTCCCTGGTGCAGTTCCGTTTGCATCCTGACTCTGTGAGAGTGAAGGCTTCGGAAGGTAGCTAGAGCTGAGGAAGGAAAGTGCCGCGAGCAGGGTGTGTGCGGCTAGCTCGATGGGTGCAGCTGAAGCTGCAGACAGCAAGGGCATTATTAGCTGGCACTTGTGCCAGCTCTGTTTTTGCTAGATGTTTCCGAGTGGGCAGATTCAGCTAGAGTGGAATGCATGTAGGGCAAAGGAGTTCGTCTTGCCGTTTGAGTGCGGTGCAAAGAAGGCTCCGCACTGGGGAGAGGAAGATCAGGCAAATCTTTTCGCGCTGGCAACAGGACGCTTGAGAGCAGGGACGTTTCCAAGGCGGCTCTAGCCTCGGAGTGGTTTCGAGCTGCCCTCGGAGCGTTTCCTTCTTCTGCGAGTCGACAGCGCCATCTCGTGGCTTTGGACTGCTAACGCAACATCGGCAGGGCAAGAGATTTTCCGGCCCGCTCCTCTTGCAGTGTGCACACTGCGCAAAGAAGCCCGGTTCCCTGCGGCTTCGCTCTTCGCCCGATGTGACTTGGACACAACTGAAACTCAGCGACGGCATTCAGCTTTGCTGCTTTTCACCATCTCTGCTGCACGCATCCGCAGCGTGCTATGGACGGTTTTCCCTCAGCTCCTGGTACAGTGAGACTCTCTTCTTTGCAGATGATTGCGAGCTGTGCATCTAGCTTGTCGCTCAGCGAGCTGCCAGGAAAGAAAGCACTGCACTTAGTCTTTCAACGTCCGACCACTTTCAAAGCAGCACCAGCATACGGCAACGGAAGGCGAAAAGCAACGTTCATTCCTGGCTCTTTTCCCGCCAAGTCCGGCCAGCCCGGACTTTTGCGTGCGAGAATTAGAATGCGTAGCGAGCCTCCCGCCTTGACAAGGGCCCTGCAGAGAGTCCGGGCTGCGACGGTTGCACTAACAAGAGAGTGTTCCTGAAAAAGTGGTGCAAATACGAGTTTGCTCAAGTTGCAGGGGAGAGCTGCGGGCAGCCTTGTTATTCTGGCACAGGTGTCCGAGTGAGCCGCAGACGACAAGCTTTCCCTTGAGATTCAGAGGGCGAGAGGCGCAATACGGGCTGAGAAGACAAGTGCGCTGTCAGAGTGTCTTTCAGCTGAAGCAAGGCTTAGCAGCGCTTGACTGTCGGCACCAAACCGACATCATGAATCTGGGGGCCTAAGTTTTCTTTCACGTGGAAAAGTGCCATCATTTGTATGGAAGGCCCCATGTCCGGGAGTTGACTGCTGCCTGAAGAAGTTCCACACGGAGGTGGATTCCTCGCAGACCCAAGCTGCCACAGACAAGAGCCCTGGCTGCCCTCACAGGGCCAAAACCCTCCTCCAAACTGACATCAAGAAACTGGGGGGCAGAGTTCTTTTTCTCAGAGAAAAGGGACACTTTTTGTGTCCCGGCCCTAAGGCACTGTGCTCCCGGACGCCACCTGTAATGCCGCACGGATCAAGATCCTTCCCAGAACCAAGCTGCCATCAACTAGAACTCTGGCTGCAATTGCAGGGCTTAATGCCTCCTAAAAACTGGCATCATGGATCTGGGGGACTGAGTTTCCTTTCACGTGGAAAAGCCCCATCATTTGTGTCAAAGGCCCAATATCTGGGAGTCGACTGCTGCCTGCTGAAATTCCACACGGATCAAGATTCCTCGCAGACCCAAGCTGCCACTGACAAGGGCCCCATGCTGCCCTTGCAGGGCCAAAACCCTCCTCCAAACTGACATCAAGAAACTGGGGGGCAGAGCTCTCTTTCTCAGAGAAAAGAACACTTTTTGTGTCCCGGCCCTAAGGCACTCTGCTCCCTGATGCCACCTGAAATTCCGTATGGATCAAGATTCCTCGCTGATGCAAGCTGCCATCAACCAGGACTCTGGCTGCATTTGTAGGGCTAAAACCCTCCACCAAACCGGCAACATGGATCTGGGGGTTGAGTTTTCTCTCACGTGGAAAAGCACCATCGTTCGTATCGTAGGCCCCATATCTGGGAGTCGACTGCCGCCTGCTCAAATTCCGCACGAATCAAGATTCCTCGCAGACCCAAGCTGCCACCGACAAGGACTCTGGCCGCCCTTGCAGGGCCAAAACCCTCCTCCAAACTGACATCAAGAATCTGGGGGGCAGACTTCTCTTTCTCAGAGGAAAGGGACACTTTTTGTGTCCCGGCGCTAAGGCACTCTGCTCCCGGACGCCACCTGAAATGCCGCATGGATCAAGATCCTTCCCAGACCCAAGCTGCCATCAACTACAACTCTGGCTGCAATTGTAGGGCTAAATGCCTCCTATAAACTGGCATCATGGATCTGGGGGACTGAGTTTTCTTTCACATGGAAAAGCACCATCGTTTGTATCGAAGGCCACATATCTGGGAGTTGACAGCCGCATGCTGAAATTCCGCATGGATTAAGATTCCTCACAGAGCCAAGCTGCCACCAACAAGGACCCTGACTGCCCTTGCAGGGCCAAAACCCTCCTCCAAACTGACATCAAGAAACTGGGGGGCAGAGTTCTCTTTCTCAGAGAAAAGGGACACTTTTTGTGTCCCGGCCCTAAGGCACTCTGCTCCCTGATGCCACCTTAAATTCCGTATGGATCAAGATTCCTCGCTGACGCAAGCTGCCATCAACCAGGACTCTGGCTGCATTTGTAGGGCTAAAACCCTCCACCAAACTGGCATCATGAATCTGGGGGCCTAAGTTTTCTTTCACGTGGAATAGAACCATCGTTTGTATCGTAGGCCCAATGTCTGGGAGTCGTCTGCTGCCTGCTCAAATTCCGCTCGGAGGTGGATTCCTCGCAGACCCAAGCTGCCACCGACAAGGACTCTGGCCGCCCTTGCAGGGCCAAAACCTTCCTCAAAACTGACATCAAGAAACTGGAAGGCAGAGTTCTCTTTGTCAGAGAAAAGGGACACATTTTGTGTCCCGGCCCTAAGGCACTGTGCTCCAGGACGCCACCTGAAATGCCGCACGGATGAAGATCCTTCCCAGAACCAAGCTGCCATCGACTAGAACCCTGCCTACGATAGTAGGGCTAAATGCCTTCTTAAAACTGGCATCATGGATCTGGGGGACTGAATTTTCTTTTGCGTGGAAAAGCACAATCGTTTTCATCCAAGGCCATATGTCCGGGATTTGACTGCTGCCTGCTGAAATTTCTCATGGATTAAGATACCTCGCAGACCCAAGCTGCCACCGACAAGGACCCTGGCTGCCCTTGCAGGGCCAAAACCCTCCTCCAAACTGACATGATGAAACTGGGGGTCAGATTTCTCTTTCTCAGAGAAAAGGGACAAACTTTTTGTGTGCCCGGCGCAAAGGCCTGTGCTCCAGGACGCCACCTGAAATGCCGCACGTATCAAGATCCTTCCCAGAACCAAGCTGCCATCAACTAGAAACCTGGCTACAATTGTAGGGCTAAATGTCTCCTTAAAACTGGCATCATGGATCTGGGGGACTGAGTTTTCTTTCACGTGGAAAAGCACCATCGTTCGTATCAAAGGGCCTATGTCTGGGAGTTGACTGCAGCCTGCTGAAATTCCGCATGGATTAAGATACCTCACAGACCCAAGCTGCCACAAACAACGGCCCTGGCTGCCCTTGCAGGGCCAAAACCCTCCTCCAAACTGACATCAAGAAAGTGGGGGTCAGAGTTCTCTTTCTCAGAGAAAAGGGACACTTTTTGTGTCCCGGCCCTAAGGCACTCTGCTCCCTGATGTTACCTGAAATTCCGTATGGATCAAGATTCCTCGCTGACGCAAGCTGCCATCAACTAGGACTCTGGCTGCATTTGTAGGGCTAAACCCCTCCACCAAGCCGACATCATGAAGCTGGGGGCCTAAGTTTTCTTTTGCGTGGAAAAGTGCCATCATTTGTATCGTAGGCCCCATGTCTGGGAGTCGACTGCCGCCTCCTCGAATTCCGCACGGAGGTGGATTCCTCGCAGACCCAAGCTGCCACCGACAAGGACTCTGGCCGCCCTTGCAGGGCCAAAACCCTCCTCCAAACTGACATCAAGAAACTGGGGGAAGAGTTCTCTTTCTCAGAGAAAAGGGACATTTTTGTGTCCCGGCGCTAAGGCACTGTGCTCTAGGACGCCACCTGAAATGCCGCACGGATCAAGATCCTTCCCAGACCCAAGCTGCCATCAACTAGAACCCTGGCTACGGTTGTAGGGCTAAATGCCTCATAAAAACTGGCATCATGGATCTGGGGGGACTGAGTTTTCTTTCACGTGGAAAAGCATCATCGTTCGTATCAAAGGCCCCATGTCTGGGAGTTGACTGCCGCCTACTCAAATTCCGCATGGATTAAGATACCTCACAGACCCAAGCTGCCACGGACAACGACCCTGGCTGCCCTTGCAGGGCCAAAACCCTCCTCCAAACTGACATCAAGAAAGTGGGGGTCAGAGTTCTCTTTCTCAGAGAAAAGGGACACATTTTGTGTCCCGGCCATAAGGCACTGTGCTCCCTGATGCCACCTGAAATTCCGCACGAATCAAGAATCCTAGCAGACCCAAGCTGCCACCGACAAGGACTCTGGCCGCCCTTGCAGGGCCAAAACCCTCCTCCAAACTGACATCAAGAAACTGGGGGGCAGAGTTCTCTTTCTCAGAGAAAAGGGACACATTTTGTGTCCCGGCGCTAAGGCACTGTGCTCCCGGACGCCACCTGAAATGCCGCACGGATGAAGATCCTTCCCAGAACCAAGCTGCCATCAACTAGAACCCTGGCTACAATTGTGGGGCTAAATGTCTCCTTAAAACTGACATCAGGGATCTGGGGGACTGAGTTTTGTTTCGCGTCGAAAAGCACCATCGTTCGTATCGAAGGGCCCATGTCTGGGAGTTGACTGCTGCCTGCTGAAATTCCGCATGGATTAAGATACCTCACAGAGTCAAGCTGCCACCGACAAGGACCCTGGCTGCCCTTGCAGGGCCAAAACCCTGCTCCAAACTGACATCATGAAACTGGGGGTCAGAGTTCTCTTTCTCAGAGAAAAGGGACACTTTTTGTGTCCCGGCCCTAAGGCACTCTGCTCCCTGATGCCACCAGAAATTCCGTATTAATCAAGATTCCTCGCTGACGCAAGCTGCCATCAACCAGTACTCTGGCTGCATTTGTAGGGCTAAAACCCTCCACCAAACCGGCATCATGGATCTGGGGGCCTAAGTTTTCTTTCACGTGGAAAAGTGCCATCGTATTTATCGTAGGCCCCATGTCTGGGAGTCGACGGCCGCCTGCTCAAATTCCGCATGGATGTGGATTCCTCGCAGAACCAAGCTGCCACCGACAAGGACTCTGGCAGCCCTCGCCAGGCCAAAACCCTCCTCCAAACTGACATCAAGAAACTGGGGGGCAGAGTTCTCTTTCTCAGAGAAAAGGGACACATTTTGTGTCCCGGCCCTAAGGCACTGTGCTCCCGGACGCCACCTGAAATGCCGCACGGATCAAGATCCTTCCCAGACCCAAGCTGCCATCAACTAGAACTCTGGCTACAATTGTAGAGCTAAATGCCTCCTTAAAACTGGCATCATGGATCTGGGGGACTGAGTTTTCTTTCACGTCGAAAAGCACCATCGTTTGTATCAAAGGCCCCATGTCTGGGAGTTGACTGCTGCCTGCTCAAATTCCGCATGGATTAAGATACCTCACAGAGCCAAGCTGCCACGGACAACGACCCTGGCTGCCCTTACAGGGCCAAAACCCTATTCCAAACTGACATCATGAAACTGGGGGGCAGAGTTCTCTTTCTCAGAGAAAAGGGACACATTTTGTGTCCCGACCCTAAGGCACTGTGCTCCCTGATGCCACCTGAAATTCCGTATGGATCAAGATTCCTCGCTGACGCAAGCTGCCATCAACCAGGACTCTGGCTGCATTTGTAGGGCTAAAACCCTCCACCAAACCGGCATCATGGATCTGGGGGCCTAAGTTTTCTTTTGCGTGGAAAAGCGCCATCGTGTTATTCGTAGGCCCCAAGTCTGGGAGTCGACTGCTGCCTGCTCAAATTCCGCTCGGAGGTGGATTCCTCGCAGACCCAAGCTGCCACCGACAAGGACTCTGGCCGCCCTTGCAGGGCCAAAACCCTCCTCCAAACTGACATCAAGAAACTGTGGGTCAGAGTTCTCTTTCTCAGAGAAAAGGGACACATTTTGTGTCCCGGCGCTAAGGCACTGTGCTCCCGGACGCCACCTGAAATGCCGCACGGATCAAGATCCTTCCCAGAACCAAGCTGCCATCAACTAGAACCCTGGCTACAATTTTAGGGCTAAATGCCTCCTTAAAACGGGAATCATGGATCTGGGGGCCTAAGTTTTCTTTCACGTGGAAAAGCACCATCGTTTGTATCGTAGGCCCCATGTCAGGGATTCAACTGCCGCCTGCTCAAATTCGGCACGAATCAAGATACCTCGCAAACCCAAGCTGCCACCGACAAGGACTCTGGCTGCCCTTGCAGGGCCAAAACCCTATTCCAAACTGATATCAAGAAAGTGGGGGTCAGAGTTCTATTTCTCAGAGGAAAGGGACACTTTTTGTGTCCTGGCCCGAAGGCACTGCGCTCCCGGACGCCACCTGAAATGCCGCACGGATCAAGATCCTTCCCAGAACCAAGCTGCCATCAACTAGAACCCTGGCTTCAATTGTAGGGCTAAATGCCTCCTTAAAACTGGCATCATGGATCTGGGGGCCTAAGTTTTCTTTCACGTGGAAAAGTGCCATCGTATTTATCGTAGGCCCAATGTCTGGGAGTCGACTGCCGCCTGCTCAAATTCCGCATGGATGTGGATTCCTCGCAGAACCAAGCTACCACCGACAAGGACTCTGGCAGCCCTCGCCAGGCCAAAACCCTCCTCCAAACTGACATCAAGAAATTGGGGGGCATAGTTCTCTTTCTCAGAGAAAAGGGACACATTTTGTGTCCCGGCCCTAAGGCACTGTGCTCCCGGACGCCACCTGAAATGCCGCACGGATCAAGATCCTTCCCAGAACCAAGCTGCCATCAACTAGAACCCTGGCTACAATTGTAGGGCTAAATGCCTCCTTAAAACTGGCATCAGGGATCTGGGGGACTGAGTTTTCTTTCACGTTGAAAAGCACCATCGTTCGTATCAAAGGCCCCATGTCTGGGAGTTGACTGCTGCCTGCTCAAATTCCGCATGGATTAAGATACCTCACAGACCCAAGCTGCCACGGACAACGACCCTGGCTGCCCTTGCAGGGCCAAAACCCTATTCCAAATTGACATCATGAAACTGGGGGTCAGAGTTCTCTTTCTCAGAGAAAAGGGACACATTTGGTGTCCCGGCCCTAAGGCACTCTGCTCCCTGATGCCACCTGAAATTCCGTATGGATCAAGATTCCTCATTGACGCAAGCTGCCATCAACCAGGACTCTGGCTGCATTTGTAGGGCTAAAACCCTCCACCAAACCGGCATCATGGATCTGGGGGCCTAAGTTTTCTTTTGCGTGAAAAGTGCCGTCATTTGTATCGTAGGCCCCATGTCTGGGAGTCGGCTGCTGGCTGTTCAAATTCCGCATGGATCAAGAATCCTCGCAGAGCCAAGATGACACCGACAAGGACTCTGGCCACCCTTGCAGGGCCATAACCTTCCTCAAAACTGACATCAAGAAACTGGAGGGCAGAGTTCTCTTTCTCAGAGAAAAGGGACACATTTTGTGTCCCGGCCCGAAGGCACTGTGCTCCCGGACGCCACCTGATATCTCGCACGGATGAAGATCCTTCCCAGACCCAAGCTGCCATCACCTAGAACCGTGGCTATGATTGTAGGGCTAAATGCCTCCTTAAAACTGGCATCATGGATCTGGGGGACTGAGTTTTCTTTCACGTCGAAAAGCACCATCGTTCGTATCAAAGTCCCCATGTCAGGGAGTCGACTGCTGCCTCTCCTGCCCCCTCCCTTACTTCCCCCCCCCTTTCCCCCTCTTCCTCCCCCTCCCCGCCTCCCTCCTTCCCCCTCCCCCCTCCCGCGGCCTCCCTCCCCCCCCCCCCGCCCCTTCCCCTCTTCACACCTTTTGCGCTCCCCCCTGCTGAATTCTCATGGATTAAGATACCTCACCAGACCAAGCTGCCACGAACAAGAGACCCTGGCTGCCCTTGCAGGTCAAAACCCTATTCCAAAACTGACATCAAGAAAACTGGGGGCTCAGAGTTTCTTTTCTCAGAGAAAGGGACACTTTTTGTGTCCTGGCCCTAAGGCACTGTGCTCCCTGAGCCACCTGAAATTCCGTATGGATCAAGATTCCTCGCTGACGCAAGCTGCCATCAACCAGGACTCTGGCTGCATTTGTAGGGCTAAAACCCTCCACCAAACTGGCATCATGAATCTGGGGCCTAAGTTTTCTTTCGCGTGGAAAAGTGCCATCATTTGTATCGTAGGCCCCATGTCTGGGAGTCGACTGCCGCCTTTCAAATTCCGCATGGATCAAGATCCTCGCAGACCCAAGCTGCCACCGACTAGGACCCTGGCTGCCCTTGCAGGGCCAAAACCCTCCTCCAAACTGACATCAAGAAACTGGGGGGCAGAGTTCTCTTTCTCAGAGAAAAGGGACACATTTTGTGTCCCGGCGCTAAGGCACTGTGCTCCCGGACGCCACCTGAAATGCCGCACGGATCAAGATCCTTCCCAGACCCAAGCTGCCATCAACTAGAACCCTGGCTACAATTTTAGGGCTAAATGCCTCCTTAAAACGGGAATCATGGATCTGGGGGCCTAAGTTTTCTTTCACGTGGAAAAGCACCATCGTTTGTATCGTCGGCCCCATGTCAGGGATTCAACTGCCGCCTGCTCAAATTCGGCACGAATCAAGATACCTCGCAAACCCAAGCTGCCACCGACAAGGACTCTGGCTGCCTTTGCAGGGCCAAAACCCTCCTCCAAACTGATATCAAGAAAGTGGGGGTCAGAGTTCTATTTCTCAGAGGAAAGGGACACTTTTTGTGTCCTGGCCCGAAGGCACTGCGCTCCCGGACGCCACCTGAAATGCCGCACGGATCAAGATCCTTCCCAGAACCAAGCTGCCATCAACTAGAACACTGGCTTCAATTGTAGGGCTAAATGCCTCCTTAAAACTGGCATCATGGATCTGGGGGCCTAAGTTTTCTTTCACGTGGAAAAGTGCCATCGTATTTATCGTAGGCCCAATGTCTGGGAGTCGACGGCCGCCTGCTCAAATTCCGCATGGATGTGGATTCCTCGCAGAACCAAGCTACCACCGACAAGGACTCTGGCAGCCCTCGCCAGGCCAAAACCCTCCTCCAAACTGACATCAAGAAACTGGGGGGCATAGTTCTCTTTCTCAGAGAAAAGGGACACATTTTGTGTCCAGGCCCTAAGGCACTCTGCTCCCGGACGCCACCTGAAATGTCGCACGGATCAAGATCCTTCCCAGAACCAAGCTGCCATCAACTAGAACCCTGGCTACAATTGTAGGGCTAAATGCCTCCTTAAAACTGGCATCATGGATCTGGGGGACTGAGTTTTCTTTCACGTGGAAAACCACCATCGTTCGTATCAAAGGCCCCATGTCTGGGAGTTGACTGCTGCCGGCTCAAATTCCGCATGGATTAAGATACCTCACAGACCCAAGCTGCCACGGACAACGACCCTGGCTGCCCTTGCAGGGCCAAAACCCTATTCCAAACTGACATCAAGAAACTGGGGGTCAGAGTTCTCTTTCTCAGAGAAAAGGGACAAATTTGGTGTCCCGGCCCTAAGGCACTCTGCTCCCTGATGCCACCTGAAATTCCGTATGGATCAAGATTCCTCGCTGACGCAAGCTGCCATCAACCAGGACTCGGGCTGCATTTGTAGCGCTAAAACCCTCCACCAAACCGGCATCACGGATCTGGGGGCCTAAGTTTTCTTTTGCGTGGAAAAGCGCCATCGTATTTATCGTAGGCCCCATGTCTGGGAGTCGACTGCTGCCTGCTCAAATTCCGCTCGGAGGTGGATTCCTCGCAGACCCAAGCTGCCACCGACTAGGACTCTGGCCGCCCTTGCAGGGCCAAAACCCTCCTCCAAACTGACATCAAGAACCTGTGGTCAGAGTTCTCTTTCTCAGAGAAAAGGGACACATTTTGTGTCCCGGCGCTAAGGCACTCTGCTCCCGGACGCCACCTGAAATGCCGGACGGATCAAGATCCTTCCCAGAACCAAGCTGCCATCAACTAGAAACCTGGCTACAATTTTAGGGCTAAATGCCTCCTTAAAACGGGCATCATGGATCTGGGGGCCTAAGTTTTCTTTCACGTGGAAAAGCACCATCGTTTGTATCGTAGGCCCCATGTCAGGGAGTCAACTGCCGCCTGCTCAAATTCCGCACGAATCAAGATACCTCGCAAACCCAAGCTGCCACCGACAAGGACCCTGGCTGCCCTTGCAGGGCCAAAACCCTGCTCCAAACTGACATCATGAAACTGGGGGTCAGAGTTCTCTTTCTCAGAGAAAAGGGACACTTTTTGTGTCCCGGCCCTAAGGCACTCTGCTCCCTGATGCCACCTGAAATTCCGTATTAATCAAGATTCCTCGCTGACGCAAGCTGCCATCAACCAGTACTCTGGCTGCATTTGTAGGGCTAAAACCCTCCACCAAACCGGCATCATGAATCTGGGGGCCTAAGTTTTCTTTCACGTGGAAACGTGCCATCGTATTTATCGTAGGCCCCATGTCTGGGAGTCGACTGCCGCCTGCTCAAATTCCGCATGGATGTGGATTCCTCGCAGAACCAAGCTGCCACCGACAAGGACTCTGGCTGCCCTCGCCAGGCCAAAACCCTCCTCCAAACTGACATCAAGAAAGTGGGGGTCAGAGTTCTCTTTCGCAGAGAAAAGGGACACATTTTGTGTCCCGGCCCTAAGGCACTGTGCTCCAGGACGCCACCTGAAATGCCGCACGGATCAAGATCCTTCGAGACCCAAGCTGCCATCAACTAGAACTCTGGCTACAATTGTAGAGCTAAATGCCTCCGTAAAACTGGCATCATGGATCTGGGGGACTGAGTTTTCTTTCACGTCGAAAAGCACCATCGTTCGTATCAAAGGCCCTTGGTCTGGGAGTTGACTGCTGCCTGCTCAAATTCCTCATGGATTAAGATTCCTCACAGACCCAAGCTGCCACGGACAACGACCCTGGCTGCCCTTACAGGGCCAAAACCCTCCTCCAAACTGACATCATGAAACTGGGGGTCAGAGTTCTCTTTCTCAGAGAAAAGGGACACATTTTGTGTCCCGACCCTAAGGCACTGTGCTCCCGGACGCCACCTGAAATGCCGCACGGATCAAGATCCTTCCCAGAACCAAGCTGCCATGAACCAGGACTCTGGCTGCAATTGTAGGGCTAAATGTCTCCTTAAAACTGGCATCAGGGATCATGGGGACTGAGTTTTCTTTCACGTGGAAAAGCACCATCGTTCGTATCGAAGGCCCCATGTCTGGGAGTTGACTGCTGCCTGCTGAAATTCCTCATGGGTCAAGAATCCTCGACGACCCAAGCTGCCACCGACAAGGACTCTGGCTGCCCTTGCAGGGCCAAAACCCTATTCCAAACTGACATCATGAAACTGGGGGTCAGAGTTCTCTTTCTCAGAGAAAAGGGACACTTTTTGTGTCCCGAGCCTAAGGCACTCTGCTCCCTGATGCCACCTGAAATTCCGCATGGATCAAGATTCCTCGCAGAGCCAAGATGACAGCGACAAGGACTCTGGCCACCCTTGCAGGGCCAAAACCCTCCTCAAAACTGACATCAAGAAACTGGAGGGCAGAGTTCTCTTTCTCAGAGAAAAGGGACACATTTTGTGTCCCGGCCCGAAGGCACTGTGCTCCCGGACGCCACCTGATATCTCGCACGGATGAAGATCCTTCCCAGACCCAAGCTGCCATCACCTAGAACCGTGGCTATGATTGTAGGGCTAAATGCCTCCTTAAAACTGGCATCATGGATCTGGGGGACTGAGTTTTCTTTCACGTCGAAAAGCACCATCGTTCGTATCAAAATCCCCATGTCAGGGAGTCGACTGCTGCCTGCTGAAATTCCTCATGGATTAAGATACCTCACAGACCCAAGCTGCCACCGACAAGGACCCTGGCTGCCCTTGCAGGTCCAAAACCCTATTCCAAACTGACATCAAGAAACTGGGGGTCAGAGTTCTCTTTCTCAGAGAAAAGGGACACTTTTTGTGTCCTGGCCCTAAGGCACTGCGCTCCCTGATGCCACCTGAAATTCCGTATGGATCAAGATTCCTCGCTAACGCAAGCTGCCATCAACCAGTACTCTGGCTGCATTTGTAGGGCTAAAACCCTCCACCAAACTGGCATCATGGATCTGGGGCCTAAGTTTTCTTTTGCGTGGAAAAGTGCCATCGTATTTATCGTAGGCCCCATGTCTGGGAGTCGACTGCCGCCTCTTCAAATTCCGCATGGATTAAGATAACTCGCAGACCCAAGCAGCCACCGACTAGGACTCTGGCCGCCCTTGCAGGGCCAAAACCCTCCTCCAAACTGACATCAAGAAACTGGGGGGCAGAGTTCTCTTTCTCAGAGAAAAGGGACACATTTTGTGTCCCGGCGCTAAGGCACTGTGCTCCCGGACGCCACCTGAAATGCCGCACGGATCAAGATCCTTCCCAGAACCAAGCTGCCATCAACTAGAACCCTGGCTACAATTGTAGGGCTAAATGCCTCCTTAAAACTGGCATCGGGGATCTGGGGGACTGAGTTTTCTTTCATGTTGAAAAGCACCATCGTTCGTTTCAAAGGCCCCATGTCTGGGAGTTGACTGCTGCCTGCTCAAATTCCGCATGGATTAAGATACCTCACAGACCCAAGCTGCCACGGACAACGACCCTGGCTGCCCTTGCAGGGCCAAAAACCTATTCCAAACTGACATCAAGAAACTGGGGGTCAGAGTTCTCTTTCTCAGAGAAAAGGGACACATTTGGTGTCCCGGCCCTAAGGCACTCTGCTCCCTGATGCCACCTGAAATTCCGTATGGATCAAGATTCCTCGCTGACGCAAGCTGCCATCAACCAGGACTCTGGCTGCATTTGTAGGGCTAAAACCCTCCACCAAACCGGCATCATGGATCTGGGGGCCTAAGTTTTCTTTTGCGTGGAAAAGCGCCATCGTATTTATCGTAGGCCCCATGTCTGGGAGTCGACTGCTGCCTGCTCAAATTCCGCTCGGAGGTGGATTCCTCGCAGACCCAAGCTGCCACCGACTAGGACTCTGGCCGCCCTTGCAGGGCCAAAACCCTCCTCCAAACTGACATCAAGAACCTGCGGTCAGAGTTCTCTTTCTCAGAGAAAAGGGACACATTTTGTGTCCCGGCGCTAAGGCACTGTGCTCCCGGACGCCACCTGAAATGCCGGACGGATCAAGATCCTTCCCAGAACCAAGCTGCCATCAACTAGAAACCTGGCTACAATTTTAGGGCTAAATGCCTCCTTAAAACGGGCATCATGGATCTGGGGGCCTAAGTTTTCTTTCACGTGGAAAAGCACCATCGTTTGTATCGTAGGCCCCATGTCAGGGAGTCAACTGCCGCCTGCTCAAATTCCGCACGAATCAAGATACCTCGCAAACCCAAGCTGCCACCGACAAGGACTCTGGCTGCCCTTGCAGGGCCAAAACCCTATTCCAAACTGATATCAAGAAAGTGGGGGTCAGAGTTCTATTTCTCAGAGGAAAGGGACACTTTTTGTGTCCTGGCCCGAAGGCACTGCGCTCCCGGACGCCACCTGAAATGCCGCACGGATCAAGATCCTTCCCAGAACCAAGCTGCCATCAACTAGAACACTGGCTTCAATTGTAGGGCTAAATGCCTCCTTAAAACTGGCATCATGGATCTGGGGGCCTAAGTTTTCTTTCACGTGGAAAAGTGCCATCGTATTTATCGTAGGCCCAATGTCTGGGAGTCGACGGCCGCCTGCTCAAATTCCGCATGGATGTGGATTCCTCGCAGAACCAAGCTACCACCGACAAGGACTCTGGCAGCCCTCGCCAGGCCAAAACCCTCCTCCAAACTGACATCAAGAAACTGGGGGGCATAGTTCTCTTTCTCAGAGAAAAGGGACACATTTTGTGTCCAGGCCCTAAGGCACTCTGCTCCCGGACGCCACCTGAAATGTCGCACGGATCAAGATCCTTCCCAGAACCAAGCTGCCATCAACTAGAACCCTGGCTACAATTGTAGGGCTAAATGCCTCCTTAAAACTGGCATCATGGATCTGGGGGACTGAGTTTTCTTTCACGTGGAAAACCACCATCGTTCGTATCAAAGGCCCCATGTCTGGGAGTTGACTGCTGCCGGCTCAAATTCCGCATGGATTAAGATACCTCACAGACCCAAGCTGCCACGGACAACGACCCTGGCTGCCCTTGCAGGGCCAAAACCCTATTCCAAACTGACATCAAGAAACTGGGGGTCAGAGTTCTCTTTCTCAGAGAAAAGGGACAAATTTGGTGTCCCGGCCCTAAGGCACTCTGCTCCCTGATGCCACCTGAAATTCCGTATGGATCAAGATTCCTCGCTGACGCAAGCTGCCATCAACCAGGACTCGGGCTGCATTTGTAGCGCTAAAACCCTCCACCAAACCGGCATCACGGATCTGGGGGCCTAAGTTTTCTTTTGCGTGGAAAAGCGCCATCGTATTTATCGTAGGCCCCATGTCTGGGAGTCGACTGCTGCCTGCTCAAATTCCGCTCGGAGGTGGATTCCTCGCAGACCCAAGCTGCCACCGACTAGGACTCTGGCCGCCCTTGCAGGGCCAAAACCCTCCTCCAAACTGACATCAAGAACCTGTGGTCAGAGTTCTCTTTCTCAGAGAAAAGGGACACATTTTGTGTCCCGGCGCTAAGGCACTCTGCTCCCGGACGCCACCTGAAATGCCGGACGGATCAAGATCCTTCCCAGAACCAAGCTGCCATCAACTAGAAACCTGGCTACAATTTTAGGGCTAAATGCCTCCTTAAAACGGGCATCATGGATCTGGGGGCCTAAGTTTTCTTTCACGTGGAAAAGCACCATCGTTTGTATCGTAGGCCCCATGTCAGGGAGTCAACTGCCGCCTGCTCAAATTCCGCACGAATCAAGATACCTCGCAAACCCAAGCTGCCACCGACAAGGACCCTGGCTGCCCTTGCAGGGCCAAAACCCTGCTCCAAACTGACATCATGAAACTGGGGGTCAGAGTTCTCTTTCTCAGAGAAAAGGGACACTTTTTGTGTCCCGGCCCTAAGGCACTCTGCTCCCTGATGCCACCTGAAATTCCGTATTAATCAAGATTCCTCGCTGACGCAAGCTGCCATCAACCAGTACTCTGGCTGCATTTGTAGGGCTAAAACCCTCCACCAAACCGGCATCATGAATCTGGGGGCCTAAGTTTTCTTTCACGTGGAAACGTGCCATCGTATTTATCGTAGGCCCCATGTCTGGGAGTCGACTGCCGCCTGCTCAAATTCCGCATGGATGTGGATTCCTCGCAGAACCAAGCTGCCACCGACAAGGACTCTGGCTGCCCTCGCCAGGCCAAAACCCTCCTCCAAACTGACATCAAGAAAGTGGGGGTCAGAGTTCTCTTTCGCAGAGAAAAGGGACACATTTTGTGTCCCGGCCCTAAGGCACTGTGCTCCAGGACGCCACCTGAAATGCCGCACGGATCAAGATCCTTCGAGACCCAAGCTGCCATCAACTAGAACTCTGGCTACAATTGTAGAGCTAAATGCCTCCGTAAAACTGGCATCATGGATCTGGGGGACTGAGTTTTCTTTCACGTCGAAAAGCACCATCGTTCGTATCAAAGGCCCTTGGTCTGGGAGTTGACTGCTGCCTGCTCAAATTCCTCATGGATTAAGATTCCTCACAGACCCAAGCTGCCACGGACAACGACCCTGGCTGCCCTTACAGGGCCAAAACCCTCCTCCAAACTGACATCATGAAACTGGGGGTCAGAGTTCTCTTTCTCAGAGAAAAGGGACACATTTTGTGTCCCGACCCTAAGGCACTGTGCTCCCGGACGCCACCTGAAATGCCGCACGGATCAAGATCCTTCCCAGAACCAAGCTGCCATGAACCAGGACTCTGGCTGCAATTGTAGGGCTAAATGTCTCCTTAAAACTGGCATCAGGGATCATGGGGACTGAGTTTTCTTTCACGTGGAAAAGCACCATCGTTCGTATCGAAGGCCCCATGTCTGGGAGTTGACTGCTGCCTGCTGAAATTCCTCATGGGTCAAGAATCCTCGACGACCCAAGCTGCCACCGACAAGGACTCTGGCTGCCCTTGCAGGGCCAAAACCCTATTCCAAACTGACATCATGAAACTGGGGGTCAGAGTTCTCTTTCTCAGAGAAAAGGGACACTTTTTGTGTCCCGAGCCTAAGGCACTCTGCTCCCTGATGCCACCTGAAATTCCGCATGGATCAAGATTCCTCGCAGAGCCAAGATGACAGCGACAAGGACTCTGGCCACCCTTGCAGGGCCAAAACCCTCCTCAAAACTGACATCAAGAAACTGGAGGGCAGAGTTCTCTTTCTCAGAGAAAAGGGACACATTTTGTGTCCCGGCCCGAAGGCACTGTGCTCCCGGACGCCACCTGATATCTCGCACGGATGAAGATCCTTCCCAGACCCAAGCTGCCATCACCTAGAACCGTGGCTATGATTGTAGGGCTAAATGCCTCCTTAAAACTGGCATCATGGATCTGGGGGACTGAGTTTTCTTTCACGTCGAAAAGCACCATCGTTCGTATCAAAATCCCCATGTCAGGGAGTCGACTGCTGCCTGCTGAAATTCCTCATGGATTAAGATACCTCACAGACCCAAGCTGCCACCGACAAGGACCCTGGCTGCCCTTGCAGGTCCAAAACCCTATTCCAAACTGACATCAAGAAACTGGGGGTCAGAGTTCTCTTTCTCAGAGAAAAGGGACACTTTTTGTGTCCTGGCCCTAAGGCACTGCGCTCCCTGATGCCACCTGAAATTCCGTATGGATCAAGATTCCTCGCTAACGCAAGCTGCCATCAACCAGTACTCTGGCTGCATTTGTAGGGCTAAAACCCTCCACCAAACTGGCATCATGGATCTGGGGCCTAAGTTTTCTTTTGCGTGGAAAAGTGCCATCGTATTTATCGTAGGCCCCATGTCTGGGAGTCGACTGCCGCCTCTTCAAATTCCGCATGGATTAAGATAACTCGCAGACCCAAGCAGCCACCGACTAGGACTCTGGCCGCCCTTGCAGGGCCAAAACCCTCCTCCAAACTGACATCAAGAAACTGGGGGGCAGAGTTCTCTTTCTCAGAGAAAAGGGACACATTTTGTGTCCCGGCCCTAAGGCACTGTGCTCCCGGACGCCACCTGAAATGCCGCACGGATCAAGATCCTTCCCAGAACCAAGCTGCCATCAACTAGAACCCTGGCTACAATTGTAGGGCTAAATGCCTCCTTAAAACTGGCATCGGGGATCTGGGGGACTGAGTTTTCTTTCATGTTGAAAAGCACCATCGTTCGTTTCAAAGGCCCCATGTCTGGGAGTTGACTGCTGCCTGCTCAAATTCCGCATGGATTAAGATACCTCACAGACCCAAGCTGCCACGGACAACGACCCTGGCTGCCCTTGCAGGGCCAAAAACCTATTCCAAACTGACATCAAGAAACTGGGGGTCAGAGTTCTCTTTCTCAGAGAAAAGGGACACATTTGGTGTCCCGGCCCTAAGGCACTCTGCTCCCTGATGCCACCTGAAATTCCGTATGGATCAAGATTCCTCGCTGACGCAAGCTGCCATCAACCAGGACTCTGGCTGCATTTGTAGGGCTAAAACCCTCCACCAAACCGGCATCACGGATCTGGGGGCCTAAGTTTTCTTTTGCGTGGAAAAGCGCCATCGTATTTATCGTAGGCCCCATGTCTGGGAGTCGACTGCTGCCTGCTCAAATTCCGCTCGGAGGTGGATTCCTCGCAGACCCAAGCTGCCACCGACTAGGACTCTGGCCGCCCTTGCAGGGCCAAAACCCTCCTCCAAACTGACATCAAGAACCTGCGGTCAGAGTTCTCTTTCTCAGAGAAAAGGGACACATTTTGTGTCCCGGCGCTAAGGCACTGTGCTCCCGGACGCCACCTGAAATGCCGGACGGATCAAGATCCTTCCCAGAACCAAGCTGCCATCAACTAGAAACCTGGCTACAATTTTAGGGCTAAATGCCTCCTTAAAACGGGCATCATGGATCTGGGGGCCTAAGTTTTCTTTCACGTGGAAAAGCGCCATCGTTTGTATCGTAGGCCCCATGTCAGGGAGTCAACTGCCGCCTGCTCAAATTCCGCACGAATCAAGATACCTCGCAAACCCAAGCTGCCACCGACAAGGACTCTGGCTGCCCTTGCAGGGCCAAAACCCTATTCCAAACTGATATCAAGAAAGTGGGGGTCAGAGTTCTCTTTCTCAGAGAAAAGGGACACTTTTTGTGTCCTGGCCCGAAGGCACTGCGCTCCCCGACTCCACCTGAAATGCTGCACGGATCAAGATCCTTCCCAGAACCAAGCTGCCATCAACTAGAACACTGGCTTCATTTGTAGGGCTAAATGCCTCCTTAAAACTGGCATCATGGATCTGGGGGCCTAAGTTTTCTTTCACGTGGAAAAGTGCCATCGTATTTATCGTAGGCCCCATGTCTGGGAGTCGACTGCCGCCTGCTCAAATTCCGCATGGATGTGGATTCCTCGCAGAACCAAGCTACCACCGACAAGGACTCTGGCAGCCCTCGCCAGGCCAAAACCCTCCTCCAAACTGACATCTAGAAAGTGGGGGGCTGTCCTGGTTTAGGCCAGATGGGTCAAAATGTAGGAAGTGATCTGGGCTGCAGGAATGCAGGAAGAAATACAACTTCCTTCCTGCGAGAGAGAGAGAGAATTATCAGGTAGTTTTAAGAATTGATAGGTAGGTAAACCAATTAAAAAGTTGGTCCGCCTTCAAGGAAAAAACCATATATAAGCAGAGACTCTCTGACGCTCTTCCTCTTTGGACCTGCTGCTGCTGTGTAGAGAGGAGCAGCTCCTGCTTCTCTCACTGGTAAGGCCCCCCCCTACCTCCTTCCGAAGGAGGGATGGGGGGGGGGAAGGGAGGTTTTACGCAGCCGTGCCGCTGCAGCCGGGCAGGCATGGGGGAGGAACGGCTGGAATCTTCAGCAGATACAGCTCAGCCGGTGTGCCAGCTACACAAGAGGGAGAGCCAGGCCCCTGCTCCGGGCCAGGCAAGGACCAGGCCGGACTCCATCCAGCTCGGGCCAGGCCCTGCCCGGTCACCCCGGGCCCAGATGGCCCTACCAGGCCGAGCCAGCTTGGCCGAGCCAAGCAGAGAGACTCTGAGAGCTTCTGGCATTCAGCTCGGACCTGTTCAAGCAGCCCGGCAAAGAGCACGTGATCCTCACACTGCCGGAGAGAGAGAGACAGAAATTAACTCTCTCCATGCCTGGACTAAACTCACAGACATCCATCCTTCCTCGCAGAGAGAGGAACGAGTGAGGACATTGACATAGTGCAGCGCAGAGACTTTACAGTCAGTGAAGAAAGCAGAACTGATACCTAGAGGGAGGTGCATGAGAAGTTGCTTCAAAAGTGAAGCTGAAAACTCTTTTAGAGAACCATGGTTGGGGACTGAGCTAATAAATTCTCTGTAATATATGAAGATATAGTCCAAAGGGGGATGTGAGGTTCTTATTGCAGCCAATGAACTGCAATACCTAAGTACAGACAAGTAAGTGTTGAAAAAGTACAGCCTGATGAGAAACTAAAACCAAGAGAGAGGAGAGGCTGTGACTCAGAGCCCTGGTCCCGGGGAGAATGCTAGAGAACCTGAGTTGTCAGGAGAACCTGTGCTGCTAAGCACAGAAGAAGGGATTTTCTTTGTTGCTGCAATTGAACTAAGCATCCTTAAAACAGGTACCCTGTGGACTGTTCATAACCCACCCAAGTGGCTGTGGGAAGGCTACTGGTGTGGGAGAGATCCACCATTAAGCTGGACTTTACTCCGGGCGGCGGTTAATGGTGAGGCAGAAGACCCATAAAAACTGTATTTTTCTTACAGAAGATCCATGGTGTAAGCAAAAGAAACTTCTCTCCCTAAATGAACTGGAACAAGAGCTATTTCTGAAGTGGTAAACTGACTGGAGGTCGAAGTGTTGTCTTTTGTATGTTGTCAGGGAGAATGAAATGGAGAGGTGGGGAAGGAGGGGTGGTCTGGGGAGTTTGTTCTGGTTTTTTCTTGAATTTTTTTTTCTTTTTTCCCTTTGTCTTAGATATATTAATAAACTTCTTTGTACTTTATAAAGTTTGAGCCTGCTTTGCCTACTCCTAATCCTTATCTCACAACAAGCAATCAAGTAAATTTAAGTAAGTGTGCTAGCATTTAGCCACAAACCTGAATAGGCGAACTGAAACCACTACAGGGGCATAGTTCTCTTTCTCAGAGAAAAGGGACACATTTTGTGTCTTGGCCCTAAGGCACTGAGCTCTAGGACGCCACCTGAAATGCCGCACGGATCAAGATCCTTCCCAGAACCAAGCTGCCATCAACTAGAACCCTGCCTACAATTGTAGGGCTAAATGCCTCCTTAAAACGGGCATCATGGATCTGGGGGCCTAAGTTTTCTTTCACGTGGAAAAGCACCATTTTTTGTATCGTAGGCCCCATGTCAGGGAGTCAACTGCCGCCTGCTCAAATTCCGCACGAATCAAGATACCTCGCAAACCCAAGCTGCCACCAACAAGGACTCTGGCCACCCTTGCAGGGCCAAAACCCTCCTCCAAACTGACATCAAGAAAGTGGGGGTCAGAGTTCTCTTTCTCAGAGAAAAGGGACACATTTTGTGTCCTGGCCCGAAGGCACTGCGCTCCCGGACGCCACCTGAAATGCCGCACGGATCAAGATCCTTCCCAGAACCAAGCTGCCATCAACTAGAACACTGGATTCAATTGTAGGGCTAAATGCCTCCTTAAAACTGGCATCAGGGATCTGGGGGACTGAGTTTTCTTTCACGTTGAAAATCACCATCGTTCGTATCGAAGGCCTTATGTCTGGGAGTTGACTGCCGCCTGCTGAAATTCCGCATGGATCAAGATACCTCGCAGACCCAAGCTGCCACGGACAACGACCCTGGCTGCCCTTGCAGGGCCAAAACCCCCCTCCAAACTGACATCAAGAAACTGGGGGTCAGAGTTCTCTTTCTCAGAGAAAAGGGACACATTTTGTGTCCAGGCCCTAAGGCACTCTGCTCCCTGATGCCACCTGAAATTCCGTATGGATCAAGATTCCTCGCTGACGCAAGCTGCCATCAACCAGGACTCTGGCTGCATTTGTAGGGCTAAAACCCTCCACCAAACCGGCATCACGAATCTGGGGGCCTAAGTTTTCTTTTGCGTGGAAAAGTGCCATCATTTGTATCGTAGGCCCCATGTCTGGGAGTCGACTGCTGCCTGTTCAAATTCCGCACGGAGGTGGATTCCTCGCAGACCCAAGTTGCCACCGACAAGGACTCTGGCCGCCCTGGCAGGGCCAAAACCCTCCTCCAAACTGACATCAAGAAACTGTGGGTCAGAGTTCTCTTTCTCAGAGAAAATGGACACTTTTTGTGTCCCGGCCCTAAGGCACTGTGCTCCCGGACGCCACCTGAAATGCCGCACGGATGAAGATCCTTCCCAGAACCAAGCTGCCATCAACTAGAACCCTGGCTAAAATTGTAGGGCTAAATGCCTCCTTAAAACTGGCATCAGGGATCTGGGGGACTGAGTTTTCTTTCACGTGGAAAAGCACCATCGTTCGTATCGAAGGCCCTATGTCTGGGAGTTGACTGCTGCCTGCTGAAATTCCTCATGGATCAAGAATCCTCGCAGACCCAAGCTGCCACTGACAAGGACCCTGGCTGCCCTTGCAGGGCCAAAACCCTCCTCCAAACTGACATCAAGAAAGTTGTGGTCAGAGTTCTCTTTCTCAGAGAAAAGGGACACATTTTGTGTCCCGGCCCTAAGGCACTGTGCTCCCTGATGCCACCTGAAATTCCGTATGGATCAAGATTCCTCGCTGACGCAAGCTGCCATCAACCAGGACTCTGGCTGCATTTGTAGGGCTAAAACCCTCCACCAAACCGGCATCATGGATCTGGGGGCCTAAGTTTTCTTTTGCGTGGAAAAGCGCCATCGCATTTCTCGTAGGCCCCATGTCTGGGAGTCGACTGCTGCCTGTTCAAATTCCATACGGAGGTGGATTTCTCGAAGACCCAAGCTGCCACCGACAAGGACTCTGGCCGCCCTTGCAGGGCCAAAACCCTCCTCCAAACTGACATCAAGAAAGTGGGGGTCAGAGTTCTCTTTCTCAGAGAAAAGGGACACATTTTGTGTCCCGGCCCTAAGGCACTGTGCTCCCAGATGCCACCTGAAATCCCGCACGGATCAAGACCCTTCCCAGAACCAAGCTGCCATCAACTACAACCCCGGCTACAATTGTAGGGCTAAATGCCTCCTTAAAACGGGCACCATGGATCTGGGGGCCTAAGTTTTCTTTCACGTGGAAAAGCACCATCGTTTGTATCGTAGGCCCCATGTCAGGGAGTCAACTGCCGCCTGCTCAAATTCCGCACGAATCAAGATTCCTCCCAAAGACAAGCTGCCACCGGTAAGGACCCTGGCTGCCCTTGCAGGGCCAAAACCCTCCTCCAAACTGACATCAAGAAACTGGGGGTCAGAGTTCTCTTTCTCAGAGAAAAGGGACACTTTTTGTGTCCCGACCCGAAGGCACTGTGCTCCCGGACGCCGCCTCAAATTCCGCACGGATCAAGATCCTTCCCAGAACCAAGCTGCCATCAACTAGAACCCTGGCTACAATTGTTGGGTTAAATGCCTTCTTAAAACTGGCATCAGGGATCTAGGGGACTGAGTTTTCTTTTGCATGGAAAAGCACCATCGTTTGAATCAAAGGCCCTATGTCTGCGTGATGACTGCCGCCTGCTGAAATTCCGCACGGATCAAGAATCCTCGCAGACCCAAGGTGTCATCGACAAGGACTCTGGCCGCCCTTGCAGGGCCCAACCCTTCCTCAAATCTGACATCAAGAAACTGGAGGGAAGAGTTCACTTTCTCAGAGAAAAGCGACACATTTTGTGTCCCGGCCCTTAGGCACTGTGCTCCCGGACGCCACCTGAAATGCCGCACGGATCAAGATCCTTCCCAGACCCAAGCTGCCTTCAACTAGAACTCTGGCTACAATTGTAGGGCTAAATGCCTCCTGAAAACTGGCATCATAGATCTGGGGGACTGAGTTTTCTTTCACGTCGAAAAGCACCATCGTTCGTATCAAAGTCCCCATGTTTGGGAGTTGACTGCTGCCTGCTGAAATTCCTCATGGATTAAGATACCTCACAGACCCAAGCTGCCACCGACTAGGACCCTGACTGCCCTTGCAGGGCCAAAACCCTATTCCAAACTGACATCAAGAAAGTGGGGGTCAGAGTTCTCTTTCTCAGAGAAAAGGGACACTTTTTGTGTCCCGGCCCTAAGGCACTCTGCTCCCTGATGCCACCTGAAATTCCGTATGGATCAAGATCATTCGCTGACGCAAGCTGCCATCAACCAGGACTCTGGCTGCATTTGTAGGGCTAAAACCTTCCACCAAACCGGCATCATGGATCTGGGGGCCTAAGTTTTCCTTTGCGTGGAAAAGTGCCATCATTTGTATCGTAGGCGCCATGTCTGGGAGTCGACTGCTGCCTCTTCAAATTCCGCACGAATCAAGATTCCTCGCAGACCCAAGCTGCCACCGACAAGGACTCTGGCCGCCCTTGCAGGGCCAAAACCCTCCTCCAAACTGACATCAAGAAACTGGGGGTCAGAGTTCTCTTTCTTAGAGAAAAGGGACACATTTTGTGTCCCGGCGCTAAGGCACTGTGCTCCCGGACGCCACCTGAAATGCCGCACGGATGAAGAACCTTCCCAGAACCAAGCTGCCTTCAACTAGAACCCTGGCTTCAATTGTAGGGCTAAATGCCTCCTTAAAACTTGCATCAGGGATCTGGGGGACTGAGTTTTCTTTCTCGTTTAAAATAAACATCGTTTGTATCGAAGGCCCTATGTCTGGGAGTTGACTGCTGCCTGCTGAAATTCCTCATGGATTAAGATGCCTCGCCGACCGAAGCTGCCACTGACAAGGACCCTGGCTGCCCTTGCAGGGCCAAAACCCTCCTCCAAACTGACATCAAGAAAGTGGGGGTCAGAGTTCTCTTTCTCAGAGAAAAGGGACACATTTTGTGTCCCGGCCCGACGTCTCTGTGCTCCCTGATGCCATCATAAATTCCGTATGGATCAAAATTCCTCGCTGACGCAAGCTGCCATCAACCAGGACTCTGGCTACAATGGTAGGGCTAAATGGCTCCTTTAAACTGGCATCATGGATCTGGGGGACTGAGTTTTCTTTCACGTGGAAAAGCACCATCGTTTGCATCGAAGGCCCTATGTCTGGGCGTTGACTGCTGCCTGCTGAAATTCCGCATGGATTAAGATACCTCGCAGAGCCAAGCTGCCACTGACAAGGACCCTGGCTGCCCTTGCCGGGCCAAAACCCTCCTCCAAACTGACATCAAGAAACTGGGGGGCAGAGTTCTCTTTCTCGGAGGAAAGGGACACATTTTGTGTCGCGGCCCAAAAGCACTCTGCTCGATGATGACACCTGAAATTCCATATGGATCAAGATTCCTCGCTGACGCAAGCTGCCATCAACCAGGACTGTGGCTACAATGGTAGGGCTAAATGCCTCCTTAAAACTGGCATCATGGATCTGGGGGACTGAGTTTTCCTTCACGTGGAAAAGCACCATCGTTTTTATCGTAGGCCCCATGTCTGGGAGTCAACTGCCGCCTGCTAAAATTCTGCACGGATTAAGATTCCTCGCAGACCCAAGGTGTCACCGACAAGGACTCTGGCCGCCCTTGCAGGGCCAAAACCCTCCTCCAAATTGACATCAAGAAAGTGGGGGTCAGAGTTCTCTTTCTCAGAGGAAAGGACACATTTTGTGTCCCGGCCCGAAGGCACTGTGCTCCTGGACGCCACCTGAAATGCCGCACGGATCAAGATCATTCCCTGACCCAAGCTGCCATCAACTAGAACCCTGCCTACGATTGAAGGGCTAAATGCCTCCTTAAAACTGGCATCATGGATCTGGGGGACTGAGTTTTCTTTCATGTGGAAAAGCACCATCGTTTGTATCAAAGGCCCTATGTCTGGGAGTCAACTGCTGCCTGCTCAAATTCCGCATGGATTAAGATACCTCGCAGACCCAAGCTGCCACTGACAAGGACCCTGGCTGACCTTGCAGGGCCAAATCCTCCTCCAAACTGACATCAAGAAACTGGGGGTCAGAGTTCTCTTTCTCAGGGGAAAGGACACTTTTTGTGGCCCGGCCCGAAGGCACTCTGCTCCCAGACGCCACCTGAAATGCCGCACAGATGAATATCCTTCCCAGAACCAAGCTGCCATCAACTAGAACTCGGGCTACGATTGTAGGGCTAAATGCCTCCTTAAAACTGGCATCATGGATCTGGGAGACTGAGTTTTCTTCCACGTGGAAAAGCAGCATCGTTTGCATCGAAGGCCCTATGTCTGGGAGTTGACTGCTGCCTGCTGAAATTCCTCATGGATTAAGATGCCTCGCCGACCGCAGCTGCCACTGACAAGGACCCTGGCTGCCCTTGCAGGGCCAAAACCCTCCTCCAAACTGACATCAAGAAAGTGGTGGTCAGAGTTCTCTTTCTCCGAGAAAAGGGACACATTTTGTGCCCCGGCCCTAAGGCACTGTGCTCCCTGATGCCATCATAAATTCCGCATGGATCAAGATTCCTCGCTGACGCAAGCTGCCATCAACCAGGACTGTGGCTACAATGGTAGGGCTAAATGGCTCCTTTTAACTGGCATCCTGGATCTGGGGGACTGAGTTTTCCTTCACGTGGAAAAGCACCATCGTTTTTATCGTAGGCCCCATGTCTGGGAGTCAACTGCCGCCTGCTAAAATTCTGCACGGATTAAGATTCCTCGCAGACCCAAGGTGTCACCGACAAGGACTCTGGCCGCCCTTGCAGGGCCAAAACCCTCCTCCAAATTGACATCAAGAAAGTGGGGGTCAGAGTTCTCTTTCTCAGAGGAAAGGACACATTTTGTGTCCCGGCCCGAAGGCACTCTGCTCCCAGACGCCACCTGAAATGCCGCACAGATGAATATCCGTCCCAGAACCAAGCTGCCATCAACTAGAACTCCGGCTACGATTGTAGGGCTAAATGCCTCCTTAAAACTGGCATCATGGATCTGGGAGACTGAGTTTTCGTCCACGTGGAAAAGCACAATCCTTTGAATCGAAGGCCCTATGTCTGGGAGTTGACTGCTGCCTGATGAAATTCCTCATGGATTAAGATACCTCGCAGAGCCAAGCTGCCACCGACAAGGACACTGGCTGCCCTTGCAGGACCAAAACCCTCCTCCAAACTGACATCAAGAAAGTGGGGGTCGGAGTTCTCTTTCTCATAGAAAAAGGACAGTTTTTGTGTCCCGGCCCGAAGGCACTGTGCACCCAGACGCCACCTGAAATGCCGCACGGATCAAGATCCTTCCCCGGACCAAGATGCCCTTCGTGGTGCCTTCGATACAAACGATGGCGCATTTCCATGTGAAAGAAATTTCAGTCCCCCAGATCCATGATGCCAGTTTTTAGGAGGCATTTAGCCCTACAATTGCAGCCAGAGTTCTAGTTGATGGCAGCTTGAGTCTGGGAAGGATCTTGATCCATGCGGCATTTTAGGTGGCGTCCGGTAGCACAGTGCCTTAGGGCCGGGACACAAAAAGTGTCCCTTTTCTCTGAGAAAGAGAACTCTGCCCCCCAGTTTCTTGATGTCAGTTTGGAGGAGGGTTTTGGCCCTGCAGGGGCGGTCAGGGTCCTAGTCGGTGGCAGCTTGGATATGTGAGGGATCTTGCTCCATGCGGAATTTGAAGAGGCGGCAGTCGAATCCCTGACATGGGGCCTACGATCCAATGATGGCACTTTTCCACGTGAAAGAAAACTTAGGCCCCCAGATTCATGATGTCGGTTTGGTGGAGGGTTTTGGCGCTACAAATGCAACCAGAGTCCTGGTTGCTGGCATCTTGCATCAGCGAATAATCTTGATCCATACGGAATTTCAGGTGGCGTCCGGGAGCAGAGTGCCTTAGGGCCGGGACACAAAAAGTGTCCCTTTTCTCTGAGAAAGAGAACTCTGCCCCCCAGTTTCTTGATGTCAGTTTGGAGGAGGGTTTTGGCCCTGCAAGGGCAGTCAGTGTCCTTTTAGGTGGCAGCTTGGGTCTGCGAGGAATCTTAATCTGTGCGGAACTTCAGCATGCAGCAGTAAACTCCCAGACATGGGGCCTCCGATACAAACGATAGTGCTTTTCCATGTGAAAGAAAACTCAGCCCCCCAGATCCCTGATGCCAGTTTTTAGGAGGCATTTAGCCCTACAATTGCAGCCAGAGTTCTAGTTGATGGCAGCTTGGGTCTGGA
>JAVTVJ010011135.1:0-40496 GCA_034509425.1 Eopsaltria australis | reverse complement strand
CCTAAACCTAAACCTAAACCCTAAACCTAAACCTAAACCCTAAACCTAAACCCTAAACGTAACCCTAACAACCCTAACCCTAACCCTAACCCTAAACCCTAACCCTAACCCTAACTGTAACCCGTAACCCTAAACCCTAAACCTAACCCTAAACCCTAAACCCTAAACACTAAACCCTAAACTCTAACCCTAACCCTGAGGCCTAGCCCTCAGGCCTAGCCCTCAGGCCTAGGCCTCAGGTATAGGCCTCACCTTCAGCCTTCCCCTCAGATCTAACCCTAACTAGTGAACTGAATGGTAACCCTAAATGTTATAAAGTTACTAGTCACCCGTTTTGTCTAAGGCCTAATATTATTCCCCCGATGAGGTCCCTACCTTGTTTTTTGGGCCTTCTTGGTCCTGTGGAGCTGTGAGGGGATCCTTCCTCTGTGGTTCCTGCCGGTGAAATGAGAAAATGGCCGCCGGGGTCGGGTTTTTATAACGTCGGAGGTGTGGCCTTTCTGGTGTTCATGTCTGTGATTGGTTGATGAGTAGGGGGCCGTTCTGGGCATGCGCAGTAGGTTGCGACCGTAGTGAGCATGCGCCGAGTACATCCGGGTACTGCGGAGGCCATTTTGGTAGTTTTGCACCTTTTGCGCATGCGCCGAGTACATCCGGGTACTGCGGCGGCCATTTTGGTAGTTTTGCACCTTTTGCGCGTGCGCCTAGTACTTGTCGGCGTTTTCTGTTTTGTATGTGTGTTTTTTGTGCTCTGGGCGGGTATTTTGGTCCCGTTTTGGCGCTCGGGCATGTAGTTTATTTTTATTTTTACGGCCGTTCTTTTGTTTTCGTTGTGCGCCGTTTTCCTGGTTCGTTCCGAATGCGGAAGTGCCGTTTCGGTGCCTGGACTGCAGTGCGCATGCGCGATTTCCGTGGTCAGGGTGTAGTGCGTCGTTTCGGTCACCAGATGGCGCTCCGGATGCGCGATTTCGGCGTCGCGGCATTTTTTTCATGTCAGTGCCGCTTTTGTACCGCGCTGGTAGTGTTCATGCCGTGTTTCAGCGGCGCGGCAGGCTGGTGTGGTTCCCATGTGTATCGTTGGGTTTTTTATGTTGTTGTTTGGCCCCCCGAAAAAAATTTTTGCTAATTGTCTAATTAACTAATTATCCAATTAACTCATTAGACTACTAATTAGTTAATTGATTAATTTAATTAGTGCTCCAGATGGGAGTCGTGGTATATGGTAATCAATCAATCTAAGTTTTAGTTACTCCCATCTGGAGCACTAATTAGGGTCCCTATATGGTATATATATATATATATATATAAAGAAAAGAAGAAAAATAATATGTCCGGTGCAGCAGTAGAAATTTTGATGCTCCCTGGGAGTATTTATTATTGTTATTATTAAATATTTAAAGTTTAATTTTTACTCCCAGGGAGCATGACAATTTCTACTGCTGCTTAGACTTAGAGAGAAAGAGAAGAGAGAAATGAAAGAGAGAAGAGAGAGAATTAGAGTTGGAGAAAGAGAAATAGAGAAATAGAGATTTAGAAAATTAGAGTTGGAGAAATAGAGAATTAGAGAATTAAAGAATTAGAGAACTAGAGTTGGAGAAATAGAGGATTAGAGTTAGAGAAATAGAGACATAGAGAATTGGAGTATTAGAGTTGGAGAAATGGAGAAATAGAGAATGAGAGGATTAGAGATGGAGAAATAGAGAATTAGAGTTAGAGAAATGGAGAATTAGAGAATTAGAGGATTAGAGTTGGAGAAATGGAGACATAGAGAAATAGAGAATTAGAGTTAGAGAAATAGAGAATTAGAGGATTAGAGTTGGAGAAATGGAGAATTAGAGGATTGGAGAAATAGAGAATTAGAGTTGGAGAAATAGAGACAGAGAATTGGAGTATTAGAGTTGGAGAAATAGAGAATTAGAGAATTAGAGTTGGAGAAATAGAGAACTAGAGAATTAGAGTTGGAGAACTAGAGAATTAGAGTTGGAGAACTAGAGAATTAGAGTTGGAGAACTAGAGAATTAGAGTTGGAGAACTAGAGAATTAGAGTTGGAGAATAGAGAATTAGAGTTGGAGAAAGAGAAATAGACTTAAACAAGCAGAAATTGAAAAATAGACAACCACAGAAACAGAAAGTAGAGAAATAATTAAAGTTGGAGAAATAGAAATAAAGTTGGAAAAATAGAAAACCAGAAATAGAGAAATACAGTCAAAGGAACAAGAGAAACAGGGAAAGATAGAAAGAGAGGTGATCAAATAGAAAGAAATAAGGAGGAAAAGGAATAGAGTTAGAGTGAAAGGAAACAGGGAGAGAAAGAGACAAATAGAGAAACACAGAAAGAGGCATAGACTTAAGAGTTAGAAACAGTGAGAAACAGACACAGGGACAGACTTGATACTACCAGAAATAAAAGTAAAACAGAAACACAAAGGAAAGTGAGAAGCAAAGCAAGAAGTACAGTTAGAAAGTAACTAAACCACACCAAATAAAGACAGAAGCCACAAGGGGGGGGGGGGGGTATCTTTATTAGGGTGGAGTTGACTTTATTGAATAAAGTGGTTTTTTTTTTACAGGTCAGCAAAGCACGTGGAAACAATGTATACAAACGCAGATACAAATACAATCCGTACACACTTCAATAAAAAGACAATTCATATACAGAGCGATACATTCAAATACAGCAGCAAATGCAATACAGAACAATACGGCCAAGACAAGCCAAATACATTTCAACACAATATAACCATTTCTCTGTATCCAACAACTCCATTACATATAGTTTTCTTCTTACAAGAAACCCAAAACAAAAGCACCACACAGAAAATGTAACACCCATCAAACACACGCACGTCCTTCAGCTCACACAGAAATCCAGCCTCCTCCTCATCACAACCGTTCCACCGACCGCTCGGGAACGTGGTTCCCGAGAGCCTGAATAGAAAATCCTCCTGCCTGACAAAACCCCGGTCCCACCCCGGTCTGCACCCTAACTTTGGTAATGAACCTCGCCTCGCAGACCGGCCGGGACCGAGGAAAAAAAAACCCAGCCGGGGGGAAAAAAAAAAAACCCCCCGGCTGGGGATTTTTTATTCTAAGTTTAAAAATTTATTGAAAACCCTGAAAGGCAAAAATCATACACGCAAGGTTAGAACCACTCGACACCGACAAACACGCAAACCCACATTCTCACCGCTCCTCGGGAACGTGGTTCCCGGGAGCCTCAAAAAAAAAAAAATCCTCCTGCCTGACAAAACCCCGGTCCCACCCCGGTCTGCACCCTAACTTTGGTAATGAACCTCGCCTCGCAGACCGGCCGGGACCGAGGAAAAAAAAACCCAGCCGGGGGGAAAAAAAAAAACCCCCCGGCTGGGGATTTTTTATTCTAAGTTTAAAAATTTATTGAAAACCCTGAAAGGCAAAAATCATACACGCAAGGTTAGAACCACTCGGCACCGACAAACACGCAAACCCACATTCTCACCGCTCCTCGGGAACGTGGTTCCCGGGAGCCTCAAAAAAAAAAAATCCTCCTGCCTGACAAAACCCCGGTCCCACCCCGGTCTGCACCCTAACTTTGGTAATGAACCTCGCCTCGCAGACCGGCCGGGACCGAGGAAAAAAAAACCCAGCCGGGGGGAAAAAAAAAAAACCCCCCGGCTGGGGATTTTTTATTCTAAGTTTAAAAATTTATTGAAAACCCTGAAAGGCAAAAATCATACACGCAAGGTTAGAACCACTCGGCACCGACAAACACGCAAACCCACATTCTCACCGCTCCTCGGGAACGTGGTTCCCGGGAGCCTCAAAAAAAAAAAATCCTCCTGCCTGACAAAACCCCGGTCCCACCCCGGTCTGCACCCTAACTTTGGTAATGAACCTCGCCTCGCAGACCGGCCGGGACCGAGGAAAAAAAAACCCAGCCGGGGGGAAAAAAAAAAAACCCCCCGGCTGGGGATTTTTTATTCTAAGTTTAAAAATTTATTGAAAACCCTGAAAGGCAAAAAGCATACACACATGGTTAGAACCAGTCAGCACACACGCTCTCACAGGCGGACACAAGCCAACACAAACACAAACTTTCACAGACTTCCACAGACACACACTCCTCAGCTTTCACACTGACTGCAACCCTTACTCAAAAGGCTACACTGAAGAACACCCTCAGACTCCTCTTCCATGACCGGAGGGATCCGAATCCACCGCAGGGACCTGCAAGACAACAGAAGGCAGTCAAGGAGTGGCTACCTGATGCTTGGGAGTTCTTTGCACCAAGCCCATAAGTTATCTAACCCCATAGAAAAATATGAAACAAAGTCTCCTAACTGTTCTACCTACCTAACTCTATGGGCCAGGACAGGGCAGCTCTAAGCTTAACTGGAACATGGACAGGCAGTGCACACAATACAATACAAACTAGATACCTACAATATAATGCAATACAAGTCAGGCTAGATACATACAATGCAATACAATGCAATGCAATACAAGTCAGGGTAGATACATACAATGCAATACAATGCAATGCAATACAAGTCAGGGTAGATACATACAATGCATACAATGCAATGCAATACAAGTCAGGGTAGATACAATACAATGCAATGCAATACAAGCCAGGGTAGATACATACAATGCAATACAATACAATGCAATGCAATACAAGTCAGGGTAGATACGTACAATGCAATACAATACAATGCAATGCAATACAAGTCAGGGTAGATACATACAATGCAATACAAGCCAGGGTAGATACATACAATGCAATACAAGCCAGGGTAGATACATACAATGCAATACAATACAATGCAATGCAATACAAGCCAGGGGAGATACGTACAATGCAATACAATACAATGCAATACAAGCCAGGGTAGATACGTACAATGCAATACAATACAATGCAATGCAAGCCAGGGTAGATACCTACAATACAATACAAGCCAGGATTTAAGATAACTCTCTGGAAGATTAATTCTCAAGCCCAATAGCCTTTGAGAAGACAGAATCTACAGAACTACCGGATCACCTGAGAAGAGTCAAATGTGCTCCCTACAGACGTCTGAGGGAATGGCACATGAAGAGAAGGGCCGACCGAAGCTGAGAAAAAAGATGGATGAGAACATCTTGTCTACTCCTTCTGGTCTCAGAAAGGAAAAATATAAAGATGCCGGAACGAGCGCGATCCGGGAAAGTACGCAAGTAGAGCTTGGCCTGGACAGCCCAGAATGATGCTGATAAAGTGCCGGGATGTAACAAGGGCCTACGACATGGAAGACGATGGACACAAACTACACGACATAGACACAAGCTACACAACATAGACACAAGTTAAAAGTGCCTGGCAGTTTCACCTTAGGGACCAAAGGTTCCTACCGCAAGATGAGCCAGAGGCTGATGATATCAAAGGAAAGCAAGCTCTATGACAATACCAGAAATTGGTGAAACGTAACTGCTTACAAGAACTTAGTGCACAAGCTGTTAAGAAGATATTCTAGAAACTCAGTAGGCCTAGAGAAGAAAGCGACGACTGCCGGGCGACCGTGGCGATCGCCCCGGATCCTAAGGCGGGCTCGTCGGGCGAAAAGATCCCCGACGACGGCGAGGCTCGAAGGAGGCCGACGACGCGAAGCTCACGAGAACGCGGAGACGGGTCTGAACCTGCCTGCCCAGCAGAGGCTCCGGTGATGCTGAGGGGAAACCCTCTCCCTTACTTTCTGGGGGCCCATCCCACTACAGCCCTCTCCTCTAAACTAATTTCAAATTGCCTCCTGTGATGATATAACTGTTTTTCCCCTTATCCCGACCACCGGTCCCCGCACTTAGCTTTTGAATGATGAGCTGAAAGAATCCGTCCTCGCTGGAAAAAGACGCATCCCCTTCGGTGCTGCCGCGTCCGAACTTCGGCTCCGGACTCGCTTGTGGTACCTGAGGCAACAAAACAGAAAACGTGACCGTCGCCCTCCGGAAGAATAATCCCCGGGGCTCTGCCGCACCGCTGCCCTGGCTCACCTCAAATGTTGATTCTACTCTGGAGGCTGCCCGGAGTACACCTGCAAAATGAAAAGGTATACACTGTGCTGCTGCATACCTCCCGCCTATTAGTCACACCGCCAGAATGCCATCTCACCTCCTTGCTTCTATTCCTTGCCACACCTAGAGCAGTGGCAGTACCTGAAAGAAACAAAGCAAAAAATCATGCTGAGAAACCACAACCGCTCCAGTCTGACTGAAGTATGCCTTGCCTATACCTTAACCTTGTACCCACCTGGCCTCTGGCATCCTGGCCGGGGACACCTTGTGAGCGGCTCACCTAAAAGAAACAAACGACAATGGATGCTTAGAGTTACGCTGGAATTTGGGACCCAGAGTGATAACACCTCATCCTATCCACTGGTCACTGCTCACCTTGCCTGCTTCACCTTGACTGCTGATCTCTGGCATGACTTCCTGAAAATAAAGACAAAGAAAAATGCTTTAACATAGCCACTCCTTATGTTTCCCCTGCAAAGACAAACAGAGACTGACCTTTTCAGGGGAACCTGCTCAGTCGGTATGGGGTGCTCTGCGATGGATTTAATCCATCTGCATCTCAAAGAAAGTTATTACAAAAGTCAGAGTGCTGCATGATAACTTAACAGCTCCAAACATCTTGTGCCAATCAAGGAATACCATCTGGACTCCAACTACACCCTATATTAAAATTTCAAATCCATGGGACTTGTCCTATTACACCTATACCCAGACTATGCGGCAGGGCAGAGCAGCTCTGGGCCAAATACACGCAGACACCTGTGACACGGGACGGGAAATATGCTGGGAGGCAACGGCAAAGGAGAGAAAACTCTCGGTGAGAAGAATGACGGTAAGGACCGAGACGATGCTGAATGAGATGACCGAGGTGAGACCAATGGTGAGCCGATGAGGCTCTGAGAATCCTGGAGGAAAAAGAGGCTACTAAAACTATTTACTCCAAGAACCGCAAAGATGGATGCCCGAGACGGTCAGAAGCCTCTACCTATCTTCACATTCTGAGAAGTCCTAATCATCTACAATGGATCCTCACCATGCACAGCTGTCGAGACAGCTCAGAACAAGACCTTACAAGACATCTGACCTGCGGCCTCTAAAGAGGGATGTGATTCTGATGCACGCCCAAGCTCCCGGGTCAAAGGTTCGACGGTACCAGTGTCGGGCCGAGGAACTCAAAGATGCTGAGAACGATGCCTGGCAATTCTGATGAGGCCCTTGATGGGCTAAAGCAAAAATGTGACACATAGTACCCAAAAGACACAGAATGCACAAGAGACAATTGACACCACACGCACCGGGACTGCTCTGCCCTGCACAACCTCAGCATTGTGATCATAAATGACACTTTCCCTTCATGTGCCTTAAGGGGGCACTTCTTGGACATCCCCCTCTCCAAGCCTGAATCAAAAATCCCTCACGGGGAGTCCCAACACGGCACCCCGACTTCATCCCCTCTGCAGGTTGCAGCCCTCGACTTATCTCTCGGACGTCTGGATATGCAAATCTGAGGTGGGTGCAAAAGAAGGCTGTGTCGCCATCCGGGAATTCTGTGTCGCCGTCCGGGAATTTCTGTCACCAGGCTATTCTGTCTTAATTCTCTCTCGGCTGCAATAAAGAAAACCGAACATCGATGCGTGAACTGAGCGGCACGTTGGCCAAAATCCAGCAATTCTGCTACTCGCCCTCTCCCGAGAAGGCCCGGGTCCTCGGGACGCACGCTTCGGCCGCTCTCGGAAGCTGCCGTCCTCATCTCCGGGTATACCTGGGTTAAGAAGAGACAAGGTGATGTGGCACTGCTGGAACTTGAGTGGACCCTCATTCTTCCTCCCGACCTCCCCGACTCACCGCAACTGCTCGGACACTCCTGAAGGCTACCCGGATGGCATCTACGAATGGAAATGGTAAAAGGCTTCATCACAGAGTCCTGTAGTATATCCAGAGGGCTCCCAATGGCAGAAAACCGGGTCTGTCAGCCGGTCAGTGAAGGGGGCATGGCGTAATAAAAGTGGGCCACCTAAAACAAACAAACAACAATGGGCCCTTAGAGTTGCACCAGAAATTGAGCGGTAATAACAACTGCTTCTGTCCACTGCTCACCTTGCCTGCTTCACCTTGACTGCTGATCTCTGGCATTACTTCCTAAAAATAAGGACAAAGAACAAAGCTGTAACAAAGCACTTCATGTTTTCCCTGCATAGAGAAACTGCTACTGACCTTCTCAGGGGAACCTCCGCACCTGGGATGGGGCACTCAGCAGCAGATTCAATCCATCTGCATCTGAGAGAAAGTCAGGACAGCAGTCAGAGTGCTGCAGGACAACTTAAACAGCTCGAGACGTCATGCATCAACCTAGGAATACAATCTAAAGTCCAACTACACCCTAGTTTAGAAATTTCAAGTCCCCAGGATGCAACTCTCCTGCAGATCGCATGCATAAGGCCATCGACCCGGAGGTGTGGGATGACTGCTAAATTGTAGGCTCAATTGGCTAAGCCGATTGAAAAATTAACAGTAAAAGTTTTAATCCTATTACACCTACACCCCAACTATGCGGCAGGGCAGAGCAGCTCTGGGCCAAATACACACAGACGCCTGTGACACATGATGTGACAAATGCTGGGAGGCAACGGCAAGGAGAAAACTCTCAGTGAGAAGAATGACCACAAGGACCGAGACGATGCTGAATGAGATGACCGAGGTGAGACCAATGGTGAGCCGATGAGGCTCTGAGAACCCTGGAGGAAAAAGAGACTACTAGAATTATTTACTCCAAGAACCGCAAAGATGGATCTCCGAAAATCCTCTACCTATCTTCTCATTCTGATAAGTCCTAATCATCTACAATGGAGCCTTGCCATGCACGGCTGTCGAGACAGCTCAGAACAAGACCTTACAAGACATCTGACTGGCGGCCTCTAAAGAGGGATGTGATTCTGATGCACGCCCGAGCTCCCGGGTCAAAGGTTCAACGGTATCGGCGTCGGGCCGAGGAACTCAAAGATGCTGAGAATGATGCCTGGCAATTCTGATGAGGCCCTTGATGGGCTACAGCAAAAATGTGACACATAGTAACCAAAAGACACAGAATGCACAAGAGACAATTGACACCACATGCACCGGGACTGCTCTGCCCTGCACAACCTCAGCATTGTGATCATAAATGACACTTTCCCTTCATGTGCCTTAAGGGGGCACTTCTTGGACATCCCCCTCCCCAAAGCTGAATCAAAAATCCCTCGCGGGGAGTCCCGACCCGGCACCCCGCCTTCATCCCCTCTGCGGATTGCGGCCCTCGACTTATCTCTCGGACGCCTGGGGATGCAAATCTGAGGTGGGTGCAAAAGAAGGCCGTGTTGCCGTCCGGGAATTTCTGGCCATCGCCGGGCTGTTCGGTCTTAGTTCTCTCTCGGCTGCAATAAACAAAACAGAACATCGGTGCGTGAACTGAGCGGCACGTCGGCCAAAACCGAGCAATTCTGCTACTCACCATCTACCAAGAAGGCCCGGGTCCTCGGGACGCACGCTTCGGCCGCTCTCAGAGGCTGCTGTCCTCATCTCCGGGTATACCTAGGTTAAGAAGAGACAAGGTGATGTGGCACTGCTGGAACTTGAGTGGACCCTCATTCTTCCCCCCGACCTCCCCGACTCACCGCAACTCCTCGGCCATTTACTTAAGGCTACCCAAATGGGTCCTTCAAAGGCAGAAGGTAAAGACTTCATCACAGAGTCCTGTAACACTCCCGGAGGGCTCACGAGACTGGAGAACCGGGTCCATTGGCTGGTTGGCTAGGGGGTGGTATGAGTGGACCGCCTAAAACACACGGCAACAGACATTTAGAGCTGCACCAGAATTTGGGACCCGAGCGATAACTTGTTCTGACCTGGTCACCGCTCACCTCACTCGTTTGACCGTGACTGCTGATATTCGGCATTACTTTCTGAAAATAAGGACAAAGAACAATCCGATAACACAGCCACTATTTACAGCTCCCCTGAAAAGCTGAATGATGACTGACCTTCCCTGAGGAGAAGGGGCAAAACAAAAGGGAAAGGCACATACCGAAGTAGGGCCCAAAACTGTCGTGTTGCGGTGGTAGTTTCTTTCTGAAACCGCTTGACTGTTCTCTCTTTCTGCAAGGGTCTCTGTCATATGGGACTAGCAGTAAGACCACCTGTAAAACACAAAAAAAAAAAAAAAAAAAGGCCACTTATAGTTTCATCACTGATACAACAACCGCAGTAGCATCTATCCATGCTGGAACTGATACTCATCTCAGTCACCGGTACACATCCGGTTAACAGTTCCCCCGAGCCGATATCCGGCCGCGCCGAGCACTTCAAGCCTTCAAAATAAGCCGAACAACGAGTTAATAGCGCAGCCAAAAATCAGGCCATCGCTCCGACATGGGGTGCCGACCACCTGCGTTGTGGTGCTCCTCTGGCCTCCTCCGTTCACATGGAGCTCACATCCTATCCCTCTGCAAAAAAGTTATTTGTCAATGTCATTCGGACACACAGGGAAAGCTAAACCTTTCCCAAGTTCTCATTTCACAAATGAAACTGCCTAGGAGCTGACAATAGAGTGCATTAAGACGAATGACTGGACGCCTGCGAGACGCTGCTGTACTGCTCCCGCTGTCTCTGCCCAACTCTGTGAGGGCTGGCCACGGTTGCTCCATCTGAGGTGTGGCTCAGCTGGCTAAGCAAAGCAAAAGGCTACCTGTAAAGTCTTCTTTCTACTCCTCCGACCCCCCGCTCCCCATCTATTCCACAGGGCAGAGCAGTTCCAGGCTAAACACAAACACATTATGCTACAAACAGTGTGACACAAGGATGATAAAAAAAAAAGCTCTAGGGGAGAAGAATGACAGCGGGGACCAAGACAATGCCAAAAGAGATGAGCGATGGCACAGCAGCAGGGGGAGGCTCTAAGATGCAGAAGAAAAGATCGCAATAGAGTGACCTGTTAAAAGAACTGTTGGTCACGATGCTGCGTTTGGAATGCTCCCCAGATGCTTACGATCTTATGAGCCCCTAACATTATGACTCACAGCTGGAAAGGATGGATGGCCATACGGCTGGGAACAAGGCCTCAAAAGACATCTGACTCGATGTTTCCGAGATGTGATTCCAAGATGCGGCCGAGCCTGCCAGTAAAAGAACAAGTGATCATCGTGCCAAGAAGCGTGAATGTTCGAGAACCTAGAGATGACGGCTGATGCTTGCGATAAGGTCCTCGAGGGTAAAAGGCAGAGATATGTGATCCACAGCAACACGCTAGACAACACAGCAACACGCTAGACAACACAGCAACACGCTAGACAACACAGCAACACGCTAGAACTGCTCTGCACTGTACACACTACAGCTGCAAATCAAAGCAGAGCTGCACCTTTTAGCTGCCCTAAGAGGCACCTTTGAGGACCTCCCTTTCCCCTATGCTAGTTTTTTTAATCGCTTCTAGGCGTTTCCAACCCACTACCCTGCTATCGTCCCATCTACCAGTTGTGGCCCCCGACTTATCTTTCGGATGATCGGTGATGTGAAACGTTGGATGCGAAACTAGTCCTCCTGTGCCATCTTGTAAGGCCCCATCATAGCCACAGCCCCTTAGTCAGCTATGATAAAGAAAACCAAAATCAATGCACGAGTTTAGAGGCATATGGGCCAAATGCCAACAATTCGGCTACTCGCTATCTCTTAAGTGTGTCCGGGTCCTCGAGTCTCTGTCCCAGTCCCGAGTCAAAGGCTGTGGCCATCATCTCAATAGGCATCTGGGTTAGTGAGAGACTGAGTTATACAGTGTTTCTCTGAGTGTGGTGGGTGCATTTGTTTGCCTTAAGACATGTAAATGCATCTGCTGTGCTTGAGGGAAAGCCTTTACCCACCGTGCTGCCTTCAAAACCCTTTCCGGCGATTCCTAAACCGGTTACCCTGCTCACGCTCCCTCTCCCGGTTGTGATCCGTGACTTACCCGTTGGAAACCTCGATTTTGGACGTCGCCTTTGACGCAGGGCGGGTCCCTTTTGTGACGTGGTGAATCTGCTGAAAAATCTGAAGTATCGCTCTTGACACAATCCAGAAGTTGGGATGCGCCTAAAAGAAAAAAAAACAGGAACAAAAACAGAAGTTACAAAAACACCTTACGGCCCCTGAACACACAACCCAAAATCATGAACTGAAATACTCCCTGTGTTCAATGCCATCTTCTTCACAGCATCTTCAAAACCTCTGTCGCTTTAGATACCAAAAGTATCTGCTAAAAAAAGCAGAGATAAGCTGAAAGATATTCTTCATTGAAATAAGGGGAGAGGTCTTACAATACTGGATCCCAGACAGGGAATGATATTCTTTGTGAAGGGGTGGGGTTAACACATCCCTGACTGGGCCTGCCTCTTGCTCCCACGGTGGCCGAGAAAAGAGAAGAGGCAAATACGGTGAGCTATAAAAGCCCTCGGAGGAGCTGTAGCTGTTCGGCTCCTCTGACTTAAATTCGAGGTGAGTATAGGGCTAGATTAAACAGAGGAGAAAACTCTTCACAGAAATGATGACACCTTCTTCTTCCCTACAACTACATTGAGTGAAAGGGCACAGACCGAGTAAAAAGTAAAACTCTCGTGTTTTGGCAGCACAGATAGATAAATAGGATAATTTCTAGTTAACTTGCATCATTGTTGTTTAGCAATTACCAAGTGGTAATCCACATGTGACTAAGTAGGGTGGCAGACAAGAGCAGCAATATGAATAGTGTAACTCTCATTGGGACCTCTAATGAGGGCTATAAAAACAAGAAAAACAGGAGACTCTTGGGTGCTGTTAGGGTTTCCTACCTGCCAGACTCACTCCTGTATGTGATACTTGGTACCGGGGTGGGGGTAGAAGCACCCAGAAATGCAGATTTATACCCTTAAAATGCTGAAAAAGGGAGAGCTTTCTTCAGTTGAACCCCTTAAAATAAGAGAATGGCAGGTGTTTACCTCTACTTAAGCTGATATAATGGCAAATAAATGGCTTCTGCCTTTTAATTGAGCCCCCTAAAATAGTGGGAAAAGAGGGGATTCCCACACTTTACATCTCTTTAAAAAAACAGAAAAAAGGGGATATTTTTCACTTCATTTCAAGCCCTTAAAAAGGAGGGACAACTAGGCTTCACCCTCAATTTAAACCTTAGGATGATGAAAATGCAGGAGTTACCCTTATGATGGATGCCTAGGTTAGGGAGAGGTAAAGCTACAGGGCATTTCTGCGAGTACAGCGTGTACGCTTGTGTGCTGTAAGATGTGTAAATGCGTGCGCTGTGCCTACGGAAAACCTTAGGGGGCCCTCAGACAGATGCCCTTTCTCACTGTGCAGCCTTCAAAACCCCCCCGTGGTAATTGCTAACTGGGTACCCTGCTTACCCTCACTTTCCTGGTCATAATTCTTTACCTACTCATCAGAAGCCTCACTGTCAGACATCATCTTTGATGTAAGGCAGGTCCCTTTGGTGACGTGACGAAGCCACTGAAAAAATCTGGTGTCACACTAGCCACAACCTGGAATTTCAGGAAGCTGTGGTGCTCGAAAAAAAACAAAAAAACATGAACAAAACCACAAATTATAAAAGCACCTTACCCCCCCCAAACACACAACCCAAAATCATGAACTTACATACTCACTGTGTTCAATACCATCTTCTTCACAGCATGTTCAAAGCCTCTGTTGCTGTGGATACTAAAAGCATCTGCTGAAAACCAGCTGAGATAAGCTGGAAGAGTCTCTTCACTGAAAGAAGAAAAGAGCTCTTATCCCAGTGCATCCCAGAGAGGGAATGAAGCCCCTCAGCAAAGGCTGCGGTTAATATACCCCTGAGTGGGCCCGCCTTTCATTCCCACAGTGCCCGGGAAAGGGGTGGAGGCTGATCCCACTAGGTATAAAAGCCCTCTGAGAAGCTGCAGCTGTTTGGCTTCTCTGACTGGAATTCAAGGTGAGTAGAGGGCTAGGCTATAGAAAAAAATTCTTCAGGGAAATGACAATACCTTGTTTTTTGCTACAACTACCTTGAATGCAGGGGCAGAAAACTGGTAAGAAATAAAATTTAGCATTTCAGCAGAATAACTATGTAAATTGGAAACTTTGTTGCTAACTTATATCATTATTCCTTGGCAATTCCTAAGTGCTACTTGACCTGTGATTAAGTATAGAGTGGGAAAAAATGGTAATAATATAAGTGATGTAAGTCTCATTGGGACCACTAATTAGGGCTATCCGCAGTATAAATAACAATATGGAAAATAATAGACTCCCGGGCATCGTTAGGGTTACGTACGTGCCGAGTTCGCTCCCGTCCGAGATATTTGGTAGTGGGGCACGGGCAGAAGCACCCTGAAACACAGTTTTATACCCCTAAAATGCAGAAAAAGGGGGAGCTTCCTTCAACTGAACCTCTTAAAATGAGGAAATGGGGTGGCTACCTCTGCTCAAACCAACAAAATGGCAAATAAGTTGCTTCTGCCCTTTAATTTAATCTCCTAAAATATTGGAAAAGGAGGGGTTTTCCTCACTTCAAATCTCTCTGGTGATGGAAAAAGAGGGATTTTTCCTGGAATTCAAACCTTTAAAAAGAAAAGACAGCCGGGCTTCCCCCTGAATTTAAGCCTTAGGATGCTGAAAACGGGGGTGTTATCCTCAATTCACACCCATAAAAAAATCATCCTCAAGGTTTTCTCCTTCCATTTAAACTGGACAATAATGGAGAATGTGGATTGCCTGTCAATTAATACCTACAACAGCATGAAAAAGGCAAGGTTTCCTTCGATTGAGACCATTGAAATTGCAGGGGAAGTGGATTCCCCCATGATGTGAACACAGACAGTTATAGAAAAGGAAGCTTTTTCTCTCAAAAAGCCTGGGCTTCTAATCTGGACCCCGAACCTGACCCCCTAAACTGGGCTCTGGCTCTTAATCGGGACCCCTAACCCAGATCTTGACCCATAACGCAGACCCTGTCACCTAGCTGAGACTACAAGCCTAGGCTTCTAACCTGGGCCCAGACCCCTTACCTAGACCGCAAATCTGGACCCCTAAGCTGGACCTGGACCCCTATCCTGAGCCCCTAACCCAGGACCGGACCTGGACCCCTAATCTGGACAACTGATGCAGATGCGTAGCGTAGGCCCCCGACCTGGCCCAGACCCGTAAGCTTGACCCCAAATGTGAAGCCCTAACCCTGACCCAGACCCCTAACCAGGGCACAAACCCCTAACAGGAACCCCAAACCCAGACTCATACCCCTAATCTGGACCCCCAACCCAGAACTAGGCCTGGACCCCTAATCTCAACCTCTGACCCGGATATGGACCCCTGACCTGAGCACCTTACCTGGGGTCCTAACGCAGACCTGGACCTGCACCCCTAATCTGAACACCTAACCCACACCCAGACCCCTAGGCTGAACCCCTAACCGGGACCCAGACCCCTTGCCTAGACCCCGACCCATACTCTGGGCCTCTAATCCGGACCTGTAGCCCAACCTGGATGCCAGACCTGCACCCCAAATCAGGACCCCTAATATGGAACTGGACCTGGACTCCTAATCTGATGCCCTAAACCTGGGCCCCTAACCTGCACCCCTAATCTGGACCCCTAACTCACACCTGGACCCCGAACCTGGACCTGGATCCGAACCTGTGCCCTTAAACTGGGCACTGGCTGTTAATTGGGACCCTTGACCCATAACCCAGACCCTATCCCTGAGCCTGGACTTGCAAGCCTGAGCTTCTAACCTGGGCCAAGACCCCTTACCTAGACCACAAATCTGGACACCTAACCGAGATCTGGACCCCTAAACCGGGACCAGACCCGGACCCCTAATCTGGACCACCAACAGGGACCCGGACACCTAGCCTGGTCTCCCAATGTTGCCCAGACCTATAACCTTGACCCCTTATCTGAACCGTTAACCCTGACCCAGACCTGTAACCAGAGCACAAACCCCAAACCTGGACCCCAAACCTAGAACTGCATGCCTATTCTGGACCCCTAACCCAGACCCAGTCCTCTGGCCTGTGCCCCTAATCTGGAGTCCTAACCCAGATCTGGAGCCCTAACCCAGACCTGTACACAGACCCCCAGCCTGGACCCCTAACCTGCGCCCCTAATCTGGGCCCCTCACCCAGACCTGGACCCCTAACACAGAACTAGACCTGGACCCAGAGCCTGGGCCCTTAACCTGGGTGCAGATTCTTAATCGGGTCCCCTAGCCTGGACCCCAAATCTGGACCTGGACCCCTAACCTGGACCTGGACCCAGAGCCTGGGCCCCTAACCTGGGTGCAGACTCCCAATTGGGACCCCTAACCCAGATTTTGACCTGTAATCTAGACCCTGTCCCCTAGCCTGGACTTCGGGCCTAATCTGGGCCTAGACCCCTTACCTAAACCACTAATCTGGACCCCTAACCTGGACCTGGAGACCTAGCATGAACCCCTAAACCAGACCTGGACCCCTAACCCAGAATTTGACCTGAACCCCTCATCTGGACACCTAACCCAGAACAGGACCCCTAATCTGGACCCCAAACCCAGACCTGAACCCCAGCCTGCACCCCTAATCTGGACTCCTAACCCACACCTGGACTGCTAACATGGAACTGGACCTGGACCCCTAACCCATACCTGGACCCTGAGCCCCTAACCTGCACCCCTAATCTGGACCCCTAAACCAGACCCGGACCCCTAACACGGAACTGGACCTGGACCCCTAACCCAGACCCGGACCCTTGGCCTGCACCCCTAATGTGGACCCCTAACCCGGATCTGAACCCCTATCCTGGACCTGGACCCCTTATCTAGACCATTAGGGTCACTGCCTGCATCTGCTGGGAGGGTTCTGGGGCTGCCCCACCATTGGGGTCACTGCCTTGTGCTGCTGTTGGGGAAAATGGGGGATGTTAGGGGTGCTCTTTGGGGCGAGGTTAGAGGTAGAGTGAGGGCTGGTTCACCTGTCACCCTCCAGCTCCCTCTGTGGCCCTGCCCCTCAGCCTCTTTGTGTCACCCTCAAGCTCCCCTACTGGAGCCTCTCAGCTTCTATGTGACACCCTGGAGCACCTCTTGCTTTGTTTCTCAGCTTCCCCCATTCTCTGTGTGTGTCACCCTGCAACCCCCCCTCCCCTCAGCCCCATCCTCTGTGTGTCACCCTCAGTCCCCCTCCCCTCAGTGCCAGCCCCTCTGTGTCACCCCTCCAGCCCACAGACATTGTCCCAGCTGTTTTATTTGGGTATTCTTGTGCTGCGAGAGCTGCGGTGCCCTGCAGAGTGAGGGTCTCTGCGTGCTGCTGCTGCAGGTGGGTGCTGCACGGGGCTGAGGCGTAGAGCGGGGGATAAGGCAGCGAAGAGGGCGGGGTGAGGGATGGAGCAGAGGATGCTGGAGTAGGGATGGGGGTGAGGAGGGGGCAGGACAGTGGGGGGTGAGGGTGAGGAGGGGACACCCCATTTCCAGCCGCAGGCACCTGGATGCCAACGCTGGCCTTTCCCATGGGAAACAAAGCCCTCAGTGCCCAGAGCTGAGTTCAGAGGTGGCATCTAGCACTCCAAGGGCAACAGTGTCCTCCATGTGTCCCCCATGTCCTGCATGTCCTCTTGTGTCCCCATGTATCCTGTGTGTGTGCCCATGTCCTGTGTATCCCCATATGTGCTGTGTGTGTCCCCCATGTGTCCTGCATCCTCCGTGTGTCTGTGTCCTGTGCATCCATATCCCCCGTGTGCTGTGTGTGCCCGTGCCCATCTGTCCCCGTGTCCTGTGTATCCCCATGCTCATGTGTCGCCGTGTCCTGTGCCTCCATGTCTGTGTCCTGTGTGTCCCCAGGTCCTGTGTCCCTCTCCTGTGTCCTGTGTGTCCCCATGCCCGTCTGTCGCCGTGTCCTGTGTGTCCCCCGTGTCCTGTGTGTCCCCCGTGTCCTGTGTGTCCCCGTGTCCTGTGCCTCCATGTCTGTGTCCTGTGTGTCCCCAGGTCCTATGTCCCTCTCCTGTGTCCTGTGTGTCCCCATGCCCATCTGTTCCCGTGTCTTGTGTGTCCCCATGCCTGTCTGTCCCTGTGTACTCCGTGTCCCCGTGCCCATCTATCCCCGTGTCCTGTGTGTGTCCCCATGCCTGTCTGTCCCGGTGTCCTGCGTGTCCATGTCCTCTGTGTCCTGTGTGGAGGTGAGGACCAGAGGGGACAGGGAGAAGCTGCAGCGAACCTTACACCATCCCTAACTCGAACCGCTCCTCTAACGACCCCGTTTTCCCCCTGACAGCAGAACAACACGGCAACCCTGAAACCCTCGCTGCGGCACGGAGCGGCCAGCCTGACTCCGGACCGACCCGAGAACCCTCCTGGGACAACGGGACCCACAGTGACAAGGAGAGGATAACATCTGCAACCCGGAGAGAGACAGGTAGGGGTTGCAGCTCAGAGTGCACAGCAGCAGTGAGGCATACAGGCGTACAGTGTTCACGGACTGGGGCCCCTGACCTGCCCAGACCCATAAACTTGACCCCTAATCTGAACCCCTGACCATAACCTAGACCCCTAATCTGAACCCCTGACCATAACCCAGACCCCTAATGAGGGTGCAAAGCCCTAACAGGGACCCCTAACCCATACTCAGACTGCTAACCTGGACCCCTAACACAGACCCTAGCCTGGACTGCAAACCTGAACTTCTAACCTGGGCCCAGACCTCTGGCCTAGACTGCAATTCTGGACACCTAACCAAGATCTGGACCCCTAACCTGGACCTGAAACCTGAGGCTGAGCCCCTAACCCAGACCTTGACCCCTAATCTGGACAACTGACACAGACGTGTAGCCTGGGCCCCCGACCTGGCCTTGACCCGTAACGTTGACCCCAAATCTGAACCCCTGACCCTGACCCAGACCGGTAACCCAGACTCAGACCCCTAACCTGGACTCTTAATCTGGACCCCTAACCCAGAACAAGGCCTGGATCCCTAATCTCAAACCCTAACCCAGACCTGCACCCCTAAAGTGGACCCCTGACCCAGACCCCTGGCCTGAGCACCCTTACTTGGGGCCCTAACACAGAGGACTTGCACCCCTAATCTGAACACCTAACCCACACCCAGACCCATAGCCTGAGCCCCTAACTGGGACCCAGACACCTTACCTGGACTCTGACCCGTACTCTGGACCCCTAATCCGGACCTGGAGCCCAACCTGGATGCCAAACCTGTGCCCCAGACCCGGACCCTGAACCCAGATGTGGACCCTTAACACGGAACTGGACCTGTAATCTGACCCCCTAACCCGGACCTGGACCCCGAGCCTGGGCCCCTAAACTGCACCCCTAATCTGGACCCCTAACCCACACCTGGACCCGTAACACAGATTTGGACCTGGACCCCTAATCTGGACCCCAAACCTGAGCCCCTAAACTGGGCGCTGACTCTTAATTGGGACCCCTAACCCAGACCCTGTCCTGTAGCCTGGACTGCTGTAGTGGTTTCAGTTCGCCTATTCAGGTTTGTGGCTAAATGCCAGCAAACTTACCTAAATTTACTTGATTGCTTGTTGTGAGATAAGGATTAGGAGTAGGCAAAGCAGGCTCAGACTTTATAAAGTACAAAGAAGTTTTATTAATATATCTAAGACAAAGGGAAAAAGAAAAAAAAACCCAAGAAAAACCAGAACAAACTCCCCAGACCACCCCTCCTTCCCCACCTCTCCATTTTATTCTCCCTGACAACATACAAAAGACAACACTTCGACCTCTAGTCAGTTTACCACCTCAGAAACAGCTCTTGTTCCAGTTCATTTAGGGAGAGAAGTTTCTTTTGCTTAGACCATGGATCTTCTGTAAGAAAAATACAGTTTTTATGGGTCTTCTGCCTCACCATTAACCACCGCCCGGAGCAACGTCCAGCTTAATGGTGGATCTCTCCCACACCAGTAGCCTTCCCACAGCCACTATGGTGGGTTATGAACAGTCCACAGGGTACCTGTTTTAAGGATGCTCAGTTCAATTGCAGCAACAAAGAAAATCCCTTCTTCTGTGCTTAGCAACACAGGTTCTTCTGACAACTCAGGTTCTCTAGCATTCTCCCCCGGACCAGGGCTCTGGGTCACAGCCTCTCCTCTCTCTTGGTTCTGGTTTCTCATCAGGCTGTACTTTTTCAACACTTACTTGTCTGTACTTAGGTAATTCAGTTAATTGGCTGCAATAAGAACCTCACATCCCCCTTTGGACTATATCTTCATATATTACAGAGAATTTATTAGCTCAGTCCCCAACCATGGTTCTTCAAAAGAGTTTTCAGCTTCACTCTTGAAGCAACTTCCCATGCACCTCTTTGTAAGTATCAGTTCTGATTTCCCGACTGACTGTTAAGTCTCTGTGCTGCACTGTGTAGGTGTCCTCACTCGTTCCTCTCTCTGCGAGGAAGGATGGGTGTCTGTGAGTTTAGTCTAGGCATGGAGAGAGTTAATCTCTGTCTCTCTCTCTCTCTCTGGCAGTGTGAGGATCATGTGCTCTTTGCCGGGCTGTTTGAACAGGTCCGAGCTGGATGCCAGACGCTCTCAGGAGTCTCTCTCTGCCTGGCTCTGCCAAGCTGGCTCGGCCTGATAGGGCCACCTGGGCCCGGGGTGACAGGGCAGGGCCTGGCCCCAGCTGGATGGAGCCTGGCCTGGTCCTTGCCTGGCCCGGCTCTCTCTCTTGTGTAGCTGACACACCGGCTGAGCTGGATTTGCTGAAAATTCCAATCGTTTCCTCCCCCATTCCCGGCTGCAGCGGCACGGCTGCCACAAAACCTCCCTTCCCCCCCCCCGCATCCCTCCTTTGGAAGGAGAGGGGGGGCCTTACCAGCGAGAGAAGCAGGAGCTGCTCCTCTCTACACAGCAGCAGCAGGTCCAAAGAGGAAGAGCGTCAGAGAATCTCTGCTTATATATGGTTTTTTTCCTCGAAGGCGGATCAACTTTTTAATTGGTTTACCTACCTATCACTCCTTAAAACTACCTGATTATTGGCTCTCTCTCGCAGAAAGGAAGTTGTATTACCCGAGCCCCCTTTACTCGCCGCTTTACCCGAGCCCCGTCTACTCCCCGCTTTACCCGAGCCCCCTTTACTCCCCGCTTTACCCGAGCCCCTACTCCCCGCTTTACCCGAGCCCCCTTTACTCCCCGCTTTACCCGAGCCCCGTCTACTCCCCGCTTTACCCGAGCCCCGTCTACTCCCCGCTTTACCCGAGCCCCGTCTACTCCCCGCTTTACCCGAGCCCCCTTTACTCCCCGCTTTACCCGAGCCCCGTCTACTCCCCGCTTTACCCGAGCCCCGTTACTCCCCGCTTTACCCGAGCCCCCTTTACTCCCCGCTTTACCCGAGGCCCGTCTACTCCCCGCTTTACTCCCTGCTTTATCCCAGCCAAATTTTTGCTCCACTTTATGGCAATATTTTGCTGTATTTTGGACACATTTTGAGCCGTTTTGTTGGATTTTAATTGGATTTTTTTGTGTTGAATGGCTATTTTCTTCCAATTTTTAGGTGTATTTTGAGATTCTTTGTGTACATTTTGGGCCATTTTTATTGGGATTTGTATGGGTTTTTAATTGGGTTTTTATGGGATTTTTGTTGGATTTTTCTGGGATTTTCATGTATTTTGGGGTTATATTGAGCTGATTTTTGGGAATATTTTTGGGATTGTTTGGACACATTTTCAGTCATTTTGGTGGGATTTTTATGGGATTTTTATGGGGTTTTCCTTGAATTTTGAGGTTATTTTGCTTCAATTTTTGGGAATATTTTGGGATTTTTTTGGGCACATTTTGTACCGTTTCTGTGGGATTTTTCTGGGATTTTTGTGGGATCTCAAGGGGTTTTTTCTGGGGTTTTCATTGTTTTTTGGGGTTATTGTTGCTCCAATTTTTGGGAATATTTTGGGATTTTTTGGGCTCATTTTGGGCCATTTTTATTGGGATTTGTATGGGATTTTTATGGGAGTTTTGTGGGATTTTCATGGGATTTTCACGTCTTTTGGGGTTATTTTGCTCCAATTTTTGGGAATGTTTTGGGATTTTTTGGGCACATTTTGGGCCATTTTTATTGGGATTTGTATGAGTTTTTTCTGGGATTTTAAGGGTTTTTTAATGGGATTTTTCTCGGATTTTCACATATTTTGGGATTATTTTGCTTCAATTTTTGTGGGATTTTTCTGGGATTTTTTGGGCACGTTTTGGGCCATTTTTCTGGGATTTTACTAGGATTTCAAGACGGTTTTTCAGAGTATTTTGGGGTTATTTTTGCTCCAATTTTTGGGAATATTTTGGGATTTTTTGGGCACAAACAAGTAGAAAACAATGGCATGGCTGCCTGCAGGTAATCCCCCCTTTGATTAAACAATCCCCTCTGCTTGCAGACAGGTTCAAGGGTCAAAGCAGACCCTACCAACTTGGCAGAGGGTCCAAAAAGCAGCTTTTAGGGTTTAAAATGTAACACTGTATGGTAATGCAATAGTTCTCATAGGCTGTATGCAAATGTTAATAAGATTTGTAGTTTGTTTTAGATTGGTTATTGAAAATTAAAATATTCAACACAGAAGATGATTTATTGTATAGTAAGCGACAAGCTCGCTCTCTTAGATCTTCACTCTTAGCTCTCTTCTTTTAACTTCCTTAAATCCTCTGTCTTAACTGCTCTCTTAGACCTTCACTCTCAAGTCCCTTAGATCCTCGCTCTTAGCTCTTGTCTCCTCTCTTGCCTGTCTGACCTGCTCCGGGCTGCGTCTGGCAGCTCTCAGCAGATCTCTTACACTAACATTATTTTACAATAAACCTCTTGCTCTACAACCCGACTACAGAGATCTCTCGTCTGTCCCGGTGATGCCTTACAAAAGGCTGACCTGAAACAGAAGCTGGACAAAGTTAAAAGGATAAAAGTATTTATTAAAACAAGGTACACTTTGGGCCATGCAGGAGTCTCGCAGAGACTACACCCAAAATGGACGCCTAGCACGTGTTTTTTGGACAGATATACCTTCGGTCCATCTGCATATCAAAAACCCATTGTCCAATTACAGTTTCGGGTCCTGAAGTCCCATCCCCAGTTTGTCCCCTTCTTCTCTTTGCTGCTGTCCATGGATGTTTACATTTTGGGCTTTTGGAAAAAACAGTATGTCCTTGAAACTCCGGCCCAGAGAGAAATTGTTTCGTCTAAATGACAGTAACAGAACACTAGCTGACAATTTATGGAGTCTTAGAGTCATATACTAGAGCAGTCCTGATGTAGAAAAATAAAAAGTTAAAACCTAAGGCATCACCGGCCGTCTGAAACCGACCCGCAAACTCTACACTCTGGTTTTGACTTTTCTTGAGTCACTTCCCCTTCATTAATTTAGAAATCTCACAGCTGTTCCCAAGAGCAAGAATTGTGCCTCTCCAGATGATGCAAAGACACCCGGTCACCCAGACAAGCTGTGCTGAGGGTCTCATCACATGGGTTTACCTTCAGTGTGAAGCCGGGCCTCTGTTTCTGAGCTGTGTTTCTGTGGGTATCACTCTGTGCTCTTCAGCAGGAGGACTAAGCAGACCTTTAGCAGGGCTCCATAACACATAAGTCACCAAAAGAAATAATCTTGCCTGGGGGACGTACGGTTGGGATGTAGCACTCCTGCAAGGCGGAGCAATTCTGCACTGTCCCACTCTCAGAGCTCATCTAAGCCTCATGCCACTGCAGAAAGCAGGCTCGAGCCTATCGATTACATACCTATTTATGCTATGAAGGTACTTCACTGTACAAAGTCGTTTTTAAAAAAAACAAATCCTATTTCTCTGTGGGAAAAAATCTGCTTATTATGCTTTAACGTAAATAAAATGGCCGGTTTGAGAAAAATTAAGTAATACGTCTGATAAAATCATGACACGCAATTTTAAGCTACAGTGAGCTGAGTAAAATGTGGCATAGGAGCCTGCATTTTTTATTAGAGTTCTTCATTAACCTTGTTAATGACTTATTGAATAGCATTGTAAAAATGGATCCCAGTGGCTATATTGTTGTCCGCTTTAGCAACCTCTTCCAGCAGCCATGTTGAAGTGACCTCCACTCCACTCCCTGCAACTTTGCAGGGGGCACTGCAGCAGATGTGCTTTATGGCTGGGCACGATTTAAAAGGTCTCACATTGTTCTGAACTGAGCAGGCACATCTATTTTTCCCTCTTGACATGGATAAGAGGGGTATACGTACACTCAGATTAAGTTACCTGTTAATGCAAACCCTCAGCTTTGTTTTTTCCAGTTTCCTGTCCCGAGTTAGGCTGAAATTCTATTTTTAATGTATAATCTTTCCATAAATCTTACATATAACAAGAGAATTTCTTCCCAAGGTTAAGACATGTAAGCACACACCCTATTTGAGGAAGGGTTTCCAGCAAGACAGACCCAAAAAATCTGATTTTAAATGAAAAAGGAAAAGCAGGCCTAAGACTACTGCCTGGTAATGCTTTGGTTGCCCAACTTGTCATACACCTATTTGTTTCTTTTCAATAAATTTACTGAATAGCAAAAGTGTACACACCCCAGCATTTATAATTCCTCATTTAAATGAAACTTTGACATATTTAGGAATAACCTGGTGTAGTGGTTTTAGTTTGCTTATTTAGGTTTGTCGTTAAATGTTTGTACGCTTACTTAATTTGATGTTTGTTGTGAGATGAGGATTAGGAGAAGGTAAAGCAGGTTTAAACTTTATGAAGTATAAAGAAATTTTATTAATATACGTAAGACAAAGGGAAAAAAAAACCAAGAAAAAAAACTAGAATAAACTTTTTAGACTACTCTTCTTTTTTTTACTTTTCTATTTTATTTTATTTTTTTTACAATATACAAAGACAACACTTCGACTTCTAGTTAGTTTATTATTTTAGAAATAGCTCTTGTTTCAGTTTGTTTAGGGAGAGGTCTTTTTTGCTTATACTATGGATTTTTTGTAAGAAAAATACAGTTTTTATGGGTTTTCTGTTTCACCATCAACCACCGCCCAGAGCAAAGACTAGCTTAATGGTGGATCTTTCTTACACTAGTAGCTTTCCCACAGTTACTATGGGTGGGTCATGAACAGTTTATAGGGTATTTGTTTTAAGGATGTACAGTTTAATTGTAGCAACAAAGAAAATCTTTTATTTTTGTAAGAGTCTGGACGGAAATCCCTTGTCTGCCTCACGACCATCGACAGAAGCAGAGGCCGAAAACACAGAGACCCTAAGAGGAGAAAAGGACTTTTGCACAATGAAGTCCAGCCAGATCTTGATGGGGTGCCTGCCAGGTGCCCAGGTGTACTGCAGAGCTCTGCTGCTGAGCTGTGCTGCAGAGGCGTGTTGGTACATGCCCGTGGGAACCGCATCCGCCCAGCTACCGGGACGGAAAGAACCGAACTATATGTCCGGTACAGCTGCACCTGTACTCTAAAACAATGGGCCTTACTCCCCACCTGCCGGCTACCTGCCCCTCGTCTCTGGAGGGATTGCCTCATCTCTTGGTTACCTGCCCCCCCGCTTTCGAAAAGACTATAAAGAGACTCTCAAAAAGTACCCCTACGAGTACTCCCTACGGACGAGACGAATCCATGGGATCCGGACAACGAGGACTTCGTCGTGCCGTGGTAGCTATGCCCCTCCTTTTCTCTTTCTCTCTTTCTTCTCTCTGTCTCTCCTCTATCGCATAAGCGTGTTGTTGGCACTCAATAAAGTGCTTTTGATTTTGATTGAAGCAAAAATACTTGGCCCTCTTTTCTTTTGCACTCTGAGATTCAAAGGAACGAACCATCACGACCCCTGCTCCTACCAGCGGATCGTGACACATCCCAATAAAACGGCTCAAAGTGTGTCCAAAATACACCAAAATATTGCCATAAATTGGAGCAAAAATCCTCTAGAAATCCCAGAAAAGTCCCACAAAAATCCCAATAAACTCCCAGAAAAATCCTATAAAAATGGCCCAAAACGGACCCAAAAAATCCCAAAATAATCCCCAAAATTAGAGCAAAATAACCCCAAAATACATTAAAATCCCATTAAAATCCCACAAAAATCCCATAAAAATCCCAATAAAAATGGCCCAAAATATTCCCAAAAAATCCCAAAATGTTCCCAAAAAATCAGCTCAAAATAACCTGAAAATACAATGAAAATACCAGAAAAACCCCTTTGAACGTGGTTCCTGGGAGCCTCAAAAAAAAGTCCTCCTGCCTGACAAAACCCTGGTCCCGCCCCGGTCCGCACCCTAACTTTGGCGATGAACCTCGCCTCACAGACCGGCCGAGGGGAAAAAAAAAAACCCCGGCTGGGGATTTTTTATTCTAAGTTTAAATATTTCTTGAAAACCCTGAAAGACAAAAAAGCATACACACATGGTTAGAACAAGTCAGCACACACACTCTCACAGGCAGACACAAGCAGACACAAACTTTCACAGACACACAGTCACACACTCCTCAGCTTTCACACTGACTGCAACCCTTACTCAAAAGGCTACACTGAAGAAGACCCTCAGACTCATCTTCCATGACCGGAGGGATCCAAATCCACCTCGTGGACCTGCAAGACAACAGAAGGCAGTCCAGGAGTGGCTATCTGATGCTTGGGAGTTATCTTTGTACCCAGCCCATAAGTTATCTACCCCATAGAAAAAATATGAAACAAAGTTTCCTAACTGTTCTACCTAACCATAACTATGTGCCAGGACAGGGCAGCTCTAAGCTTAAGTGGCACATGGACAGGCACTGCACACAACACAATACAAGGTAGATACGTACAATACAATACAAGCCAGGGTAGATATGTACAATGCAATACAGAACAATACAATACAAGCCAGGGTAGATACGTACAATACAATACAGTACAATACAATACAAGCCAGGGTAGATACAATACAATACAGTACAATACAATGCAATACAAGCCAGGGTAGATACACACAATACAATACAATACAGTACAATACAATACAAGCCAGGGTAGATACGTACAGTACAATACAATACAGGCCAGGGTAGATACGTACAATACAATACAATACAGGCCAGGGTAGATACGTACAATACAATACAATACAGGCCAGGGTAGATACGTACAATACAATACAACGCAATACAAGCCAGGATTTAAGATGACTCTCTGGAAGATTAATTCTCAAGCCCAATAGGTTTTGAGAAGACGGAACCTACAGAACTACTAGGGTCACCCGAGAAGAGTCAAATATGCTCCCTATAGACGTCTGAGGGAATGGCACGTGCAGAGAAGGGCCGACCGAAGCTGAGAAAACAGATGGATGAGAACATCTTGTCTACTCCTTCTGGTCTCAGAAAGGAAAAATATAAAGATGCCAGAAGGAGCATGATCCAGGAAAGTACGCGAGTAGAGCTTGGCCTGGACGGCCCGGAATGATGCCGATAAAGTGCCAAGATGTAACAAAGGCCTACGACACGGAAGACGATGGACACAAACTACACGACATAGACACAAACTACACGACATAGACACAAGTTAAAAGTGCCTGGCAGTTTCACCTTAGGGACCCAAGGTTCCTACCGCAAGATGAGCCAGAGGCTGATGATACCAAAGGAAAGCAAGCTCTATGGTGATACTACAAATGGGTGAAATATTACTGCTTACAAGAACTTAGTGCCCAAGCTGTTAAGAGGATATTCTAGAAACTCGGTAGGCCTAGAGAAGAAAGCGACGACTGCCGGGCGACCGTGGCGATCGCCCCGGATCCGAAGGCGGGCTCATCGGGCAAAAAGATCCCCGACGACGGCGAGGCTCGAAGGAGGCCGACGACACGAAGCTCGCGAGAACATGGAGACGGGTCGGAACCGCCCTGCCCGGCGGAGGCTCCGGTGATGCTGAGGGGAAACCCTCTCCCTTACTTCCTGGGGGCCCATCCCACTACAGCCCTCTCCTCTAAGCTAATTTCAAATTGCCTCCTGTGATGATATAACTTTTTCCCCTTATCCCGACCACCAGTCCCCGCACTTAGCTTTAGAATAATGAGCTGAAAGAATCCGTCCTCATTGGAAAAGGACGCGTCCCCTTCGGTGCTGCCGCGTCCGAACTTGGGCTCCGGACTCACTCGCGGTACCTAAGGCGACAAAACAGAAAACGTGACCGTCGCCCTCCGGAAGAATAATCCCCGGGGCTCCGCCGCACCGCTGCCCTGGCTCACCTCAAATGTTGATTCTACTCTGGAGGCTGCCCAGAGTACACCTGCAAAATGAAAAGGTAGACACTGTGCTGCTGCATACCTCCCGCCTATTAGTCACACCGCCAAAATGCCATCTCACCTCCTTGCTTCTATTCCTTACCACACCTAGAGCAGTGGCAGCACCTGAAAGAAACAAAGCAAAAAATCATGCGGAGAAACCACAACCGCCCCGGTCTGACTGAAGTATGCCTCGCCTATACCTTAACCTTGTACCCACCTGGCCTCTGGCATCCTGGCCGGGGACACCTTGTGAGCGGCTCACCTAGAAGAAACAAACAACAATGGATGCTTAGAGCTGCACTGGAATTTGGGACCCAGAGTGATAACACCTCATCCTATCCACTGGTCACTGCTCACCTTGCCCGCCGATCTCTGGCATGACTTCCTAAAAAATAAAGACAAAGAAAAATGCTTAAACATAGCCACTCTTTATGTTTCCCCTGCAAAGACAGAGACTGACCTTCTCAGGGGAACCTGCTCAGCTGGTATGGGGTGCTCTGCCACAGATTTAATCCATCTGCATCTGAAAGAAAGTTATTACAAAAGTCAGAGTGCTGCATGATAACTTAACAGCTCCAAACATCTTGTGCCAATCAAGGAATACCATCTAGACTCCAACTACACCCTATATTACAAGTTTCAAGCCCCTGGGACTTGTCCTGTTACACCTACACCCCAACTATGCGGCAGGGCAGAGCAGCTCTGGGCCAAATACACACAGACGCCTGTGACACGGGATGTGACAAATGCAGGGACGCAACGGCAAAGGAGAGAAAACTCTCGGTGAGAAGAATGACCACAACAATGCTGAATGAGATGACCGAGGTGGGCGCAATGGCGAGCCCATGAAACTCTGAGATTCCTGGAGGAAAAAGAGGCTACCAGAATTATTTACTCCAAGAACCGCAAAGATGGACGCCCGATACAGTCAGAATTCACTGCCTGTCTTTGAATTCTGATAAGTCCTAATCATCTAGAATGGATCGTCGCCATGCACGGCTGACGAGACAGCTCAGAACAAGACCTTACAAGACATCTGACTGGACACCTCTAAAGAGGGATGCGATTCCGATGCACGCCCGAGCTCCCGGGTCAAAGGTTCAACGGTATCGGCGTCGGGCCGAGGAACGCGAAGATGCTGAGAATGATGCCAGGCATTTCTGATAAGGCCCTTGACGGGCTAAGGCAAAGATGTGACACGTAGTACCCAAAAGACACAGAATGCACAAGAGACAATTGACACCACACGCACCGGGACTGCTCTGCCCTGCACAACCTCAGCATTGTGATGATAAATGACTCTTTCACCTCATGTGCCTTAAGGGGGCACTTCTTGGACATCCCCCTCCCCAAAGCTGAATCAAAAATCCCTCGCGGGGAGTCCCGACCCGGCACCCCGCCTTCATCCCCTCTGCGGATTGCGGCCCTCGACTTATCTCTCGGACGTCCGGGGATGCGAATCTGCGGCGGGTGCGAAAGAAGGCCGTGTCGCCGTCCGGGAATTTCTGGCCATCGCCGGGCTGTTCGGTCTTAGTTCTCTCTCGGCTGCAATAAACAAAACCGAACATCGGTGCGTGAACTTAGCGGCACGTCGGCCAAAATCCAGCAATTCTGCTACTCGCCCTCTCCCGAGAAGGCCCGGGTCCTCGGGACGCACGCTTCGGACGCTCTCAGAGGCTGCCGTCCTCATCTCCGGGTATACCTGGGTTAAGAAGAGACAAGGTGATGTGGCACTGCTGGAACTTGAGTGGACCCTCATTCCTCCTCCCAACCTCCCCGACTCACCGCAACTCCTCGGACACTCCTGAAGGCTACCCGGATAGCGTCTACGAATGGAAATGGTAAAGGCTTCATCACAAAGTCCTGTAGTATTTCCAGAGGGCTCGCAATGGCAGACAGCCACGTCTGTCGGCCGGTCCATGAAGGGGCATGGCGTAATAAAAGTGGGCCACCTAAAACAAACAAACAACAATGGGCCCTTAGAGTTGCACCAGAAATTAAAGCAGTAATAACAACTGCTTCTGTCCACTGCTCACCTTGCCTGCTTCACCTTGACTGCTGATCTCTGGCATTACTTCCTAAAAATAAGGACAAAGAACAAAGCTGTAACAAAGCACTTCATGTTTTCCCTGCATAGAGAAACTGTTACTGACCTTCTCAGGGGAACCTCCGCACCTGGGATGGGGCACTCAGCAGCAGATTCAATCCATCTGCATCTGAGAGAAAGTCAGGACAGCAGTCAGAGTGCTGCAGGACAACTTAAACAGCTCGAGACGTCATGCATCAACCTCAGAATACAATGCAGAGTCCAACAACACCCTAGTTTAGAAATTTCAAGTCCCCAGGAGTCAACTCTCCTGCAGATCGCATGCATAAGGCCATCGACCCGGAGGTGTGGGATGACTGCTAAATTGTAGGCTCAATTGGCTAAGCCGATTGAAAAATTAATAGTACAAGTCTTAGTCCTATTACACCTACACCCCAACTATGCGGCAGGGCAGAGCAGCTCTGGCCAAATACACACAGACGCCTGTGACACGGGACGTGACAAATGCTGGGACGCGACGGCAAGGGAGAGAAAACTCTCGGTGAGAAGAACGACGGTAAGGACCGAGACAATGCTGAATGAGATGACCGAGGTGAGACCCGACAGTGAGCCGATGAGGCTCCGAGAACCCTGGAGAAAAAGAGGCTACCAGAATTATTTACTCCAAGAACCGCAAAGATGGATCTCCGAAAATCCTCTACCTATCTTCTCATTCTGATAAGTCCTAATCATCTAGAATGGATCCTCGCCATGCACGGCTGTCGAGACAGCTCAGAACAAGACCTTACAAGACATCTGACTGGACACCTCTAAAGAGGGATGCGATTCCGATGCACGCCCGAGCTCCCGGGTCAAAGGTTCAACGGTATCGGCGTCGGGCCAAAGAAGTCGAAGATGCTGAGGATGATGCCAGGCATTTCTGATAAGGCCCTTGACGGGCTAAGGCAAAGATGTGACACGTAGTACCCAAAAGACACAGAATGCACAAGAGACAATTGACACCACACGCACCGGGACTGCTCTGCCCTGCACAACCTCAGCATTGTGATGATAAATGACTCTTTCACCTCATGTGCCTTAAGGGGGCACTTCTTGGACATCCCCCTCCCCAAAGCTGAATCAAAAATCCCTCGCGGGGAGTCCCGACCCGGCACCCCGCCTTCATCCCCTCTGCGGATTGCGGCCCTCGACTTATCTCTCGGACGTCCGGGGATGCGAATCTGCGGCGGGTGCGAAAGAAGGCCGTGTCGCCGTCCGGGAATTTCTGGCCATGGCCGGGCTGTTCGGTCTTAGTTCTCTCTCGGCTGCAATAAACAAAACCGAACATCGGTGCGTGAACTTAGCGGCACGTCGGCCAAAATCCAGCAATTCTGCTACTCGCCCTCTCCCGAGAAGGCCCGGGTCCTCGGGACGCACGCTTCGGACGCTCTCAGAGGCTGCCGTCCTCATCTCCGGGTATACCTGGGTTAAGAAGAGACAAGGTGATGTGGCACTGCTGGAACTTGAGTGGACCCTCATTCCTCCTCCCAACCTCCCCGACTCACCGCAACTCCTCGGACACTCCTGAAGGCTACCCGGATAGCGTCTACGAATGGAAATGGTAAAGGCTTCATCACAAAGTCCTGTAGTATTTCCAGAGGGCTCGCAATGGCAGACAGCCACGTCTGTCGGCCGGTCCATGAAGGGGGCATGGCGTAATAAAAGTGGGCCACCTAAAACAAACAAACAACAATGGGCCCTTAGAGTTGCACCAGAAATTAAAGCAGTAATAACAACTGCTTCTGTCCACTGCTCACCTTGCCTGCTTCACCTTGACTGCTGATCTCTGGCATTACTTCCTAAAAATAAGGACAAAGAACAAAGCTGTAACAAAGCACTTCATGTTTTCCCTGCATAGAGAAACTGTTACTGACCTTCTCAGGGGAACCTCCGCACCTGGGATGGGGCACTCAGCAGCAGATTCAATCCATCTGCATCTGAGAGAAAGTCAGGACAGCAGTCAGAGTGCTGCAGGACAACTTAAACAGCTCGAGACGTCATGCATCAACCTCAGAATACAATGCAGAGTCCAACAACACCCTAGTTTAGAAATTTCAAGTCCCCAGGAGTCAACTCTCCTGCAGATCGCATGCATAAGGCCATCGACCCGGAGGTGTGGGATGACTGCTAAATTGTAGGCTCAATTGGCTAAGCCGATTGAAAAATTAATAGTACAAGTCTTAGTCCTATTACACCTACACCCCAACTATGCGGCAGGGCAGAGCAGCTCTGGGCCAAATACACACAGACGCCTGTGACACAGGACGCGACAAATGCTGGGACGCGACGGCAAAGGAGAGAAAACTCTCGGTGAGAAGAATGACGGTAAGGACCGAGACAATGCTGAATGAGATGACCGAGGTGAGACCCGACAGTGAGCCGATGAGGCTCCGAGAACCCTGGAGAAAAAGAGGCTACCAGAATTATTTACTCCAAGAACCGCAAAGATGGATCTCCGAAAATCCTCTACCTATCTTCTCATTCTGATAAGTCCTAATCATCTAGAATGGATCCTCGCCATGCACGGCTGTCGAGACAGCTCAGAACAAGACCTTACAAGACATCTGACTGGACACCTCTAAAGAGGGATGCGATTCCGATGCACGCCCGAGCTCCCGGGTCAAAGGTTCAACGGTATCGGCGTCGGGCCAAGAAGTCGAAGATGCTGAGAATGATGCCAGGCATTTCTGATAAGGCCCTTGACGGGCTAAGGCAAAGATGTGACACGTAGTACCCAAAAGACACAGAATGCACAAGAGACAATTGACACCACACGCACCGGGACTGCTCTGCCCTGCACAACCTCAGCATTGTGATGATAAATGACTCTTTCACCTCACGTGCCTTAAGGGGGCACTTCTTGGACATCCCCCTCCCCAAAGCTGAATCAAAAATCCCTCGCGGGGAGTCCCGACCCGGCACCCCGCCTTCATCCCCTCTGCGGATTGCGGCCCTCGACTTATCTCTCGGACGTCCGGGGATGCGAATCTGCGGCGGGTGCGAAAGAAGGCCGTGTCGCCGTCCGGGAATTTCTGGCCATGGCCGGGCTGTTCGGTCTTAGTTCTCTCTCGGCTGCAATAAACAAAACCGAACATCGGTGCGTGAACTTAGCGGCACGTCGGCCAAAATCCAGCAATTCTGCTACTCGCCCTCTCCCGAGAAGGCCCGGGTCCTCGGGACGCACGCTTCGGACGCTCTCAGAGGCTGCCGTCCTCATCTCCGGGTATACCTGGGTTAAGAAGAGACAAGGTGATGTGGCACTGCTGGAACTTGAGTGGACCCTCATTCCTCCTCCCAACCTCCCCGACTCACCGCAACTCCTCGGACACTCCTGAAGGCTACCCGGATAGCGTCTACGAATGGAAATGGTAAAGGCTTCATCACAAAGTCCTGTAGTATTTCCAGAGGGCTCGCAATGGCAGACAGCCACGTCTGGTCGGCCGGTCCATGAAGGGGGCATGGCGTAATAAAAGTGGGCCACCTAAAACAAACAAACAACAATGGGCCCTTAGAGTTGCACCAGAAATTAAAGCAGTAATAACAACTGCTTCTGTCCACTGCTCACCTTGCCTGCTTCACCTTGACTGCTGATCTCTGGCATTACTTCCTAAAAATAAGGACAAAGAACAAAGCTGTAACAAAGCACTTCATGTTTTCCCTGCATAGAGAAACTGTTACTGACCTTCTCAGGGGAACCTCCGCACCTGGGATGGGGCACTCAGCAGCAGATTCAATCCATCTGCATCTGAGAGAAAGTCAGGACAGCAGTCAGAGTGCTGCAGGACAACTTAAACAGCTCGAGACGTCATGCATCAACCTCAGAATACAATGCAGAGTCCAACAACACCCTAGTTTAGAAATTTCAAGTCCCCAGGAGTCAACTCTCCTGCAGATCGCATGCATAAGGCCATCGACCCGGAGGTGTGGGATGACTGCTAAATTGTAGGCTCAATTGGCTAAGCCGATTGAAAAATTAATAGTACAAGTCTTAGTCCTATTACACCTACACCCCAACTATGCGGCAGGGCAGAGCAGCTCTGGGCCAAATACACACAGACGCCTGTGACACGGGACGTGACAAATGCTGGGACGCGACGGCAAGGGAGAGAAAACTCTCGGTGAGAAGAACGACGGTAAGGACCGAGACAATGCTGAATGAGATGACCGAGGTGAGACCCGACAGTGAGCCGATGAGGCTCCGAGAACCCTGGAGAAAAAGAGGCTACCAGAATTATTTACTCCAAGAACCGCAAAGATGGATCTCCGAAAATCCTCTACCTATCTTCTCATTCTGATAAGTCCTAATCATCTAGAATGGATCCTCGCCATGCACGGCTGTCGAGACAGCTCAGAACAAGACCTTACAAGACATCTGACTGGACACCTCTAAAGAGGGATGCGATTCCGATGCACGCCTGAGCTCCCGGGTCAAAGGTCCAACGGTACCGGCGTCGGGCCAAAGAAGTCGAAGATGCTGAGGATGATGCCAGGCATTTCTGATAAGGCCCTTGACGGGCTAAGGCAAAGATGTGACACGTAGTACCCAAAAGACACAGAATGCACAAGAGACAATGGACACCACACGCACCGGGACTGCTCTGCCCTGCACAACCTCAGCATTGTGATGATAAATGACTCTTTCACCTCACGTGCCTTCAGGGGGCACTTCTTGGACATCCCCCTCCCCAAAGCTGAATCAAAAATCCCTCGCGGGGAGTCCCGACCCGGCACCCCGCCTTCATCCCCTCTGCGGATTGCGGCCCTCGACTTATCTCTCGGACGTCCGGGGATGCGAATCTGCGGCGGGTGCGAAAGAAGGCCGTGTCGCCGTCCGGGAATTTCTGGCCATCGCCGGGCTGTTCGGTCTTAGTTCTCTCTCGGCTGCAATAAACAAAACCGAACATCGGTGCGTGAACTTAGCGGCACGTCGGCCAAAATCCAGCAATTCTGCTACTCGCCCTCTTCCAAGAAGGCCCGGGTCCTCGGGACGCACGCTTCGGACGCTCTCAGAGGCTGCCGTCCTCATCTCCGGGTATACGTGGGTTAAGAAGAGACAAGGTGATGTGGCACTGCTGGAACTTGAGTGGACCCTCATTCCTCCTCCCAACCTCCCCGACTCACCGCAACTCCTCGGACACTCCTGAAGGCTACCCGGATAGCGTCTACGAATGGAAATGGTAAAGGCTTCATCACAAAGTCCTGTAGTATTTCCAGAGGGCTCGCAATGGCAGACAGCCACGGTCTGTCGGCCGGTCCATGAAGGGGGCATGGCGTAATAAAAGTGGGCCACCTAAAACAAACAAACAACAATGGGCCCTTAGAGTTGCACCAGAAATTAAAGCAGTAATAACAACTGCTTCTGTCCACTGCTCACCTTGCCTGCTTCACCTTGACTGCTGATCTCTGGCATTACTTCCTAAAAATAAGGACAAAGAACAAAGCTGTAACAAAGCACTTCATGTTTTCCCTGCATAGAGAAACTGTTACTGACCTTCTCAGGGGAACCTCCGCACCTGGGATGGGGCACTCAGCAGCAGATTCAATCCATCTGCATCTGAGAGAAAGTCAGGACAGCAGTCAGAGTGCTGCAGGACAACTTAAACAGCTCGAGACGTCATGCATCAACCTAGGAATACAATCTAGAGTCCAACTACACCCTAGTTTAGAAATTTCAAGTCCCCAGGATGCAACTCTCCTGCAGATCGCATCCATAAGGCCATCGACCCGGAGGTGTGGGATGACTGCAAAATTGTAGGCTCAATTGGCTAAGCCGATTGAAAAATTAATAGTACAAGTCTTAGTCCTATTACACCTACACCCCAACTATGCGGCAGGGCAGAGCAGCTCTGGGCCAAATACACACGGACGCCTGTGACACGGGACGTGATAAATGCTGGGACGCGACGGCAAAGGAGAGAAAACTCTCGGTGAGAAGAACGACGGTAAAGACCGAGACGATGCTGAATGAGATGACCGAGGTGAGACCAATGGTGAGCTGATGAGGCTCCGAGAACCCTGGAGAAAAAGAGGCTACCAGAATTATTTACTCCAAGAACCGCAAAGATGGATCTCCGAAAATCCTCTACCTATCTTCTCATTCTGATAAGTCCTAATCATCTAGAATGGATCCTCGCCATGCACGGCTCTCGAGACAGCTCAGAACAAGACCTTACAAGACATCTGACTGGACACCTCTAAAGAGGGATGCGATTCCGATGTACGCCCGAGCTCCCGGGTCAAAGGTTCAACGGTATCGGCGTCGGGCCAAAGAAGTCGAAGATGCTGAGGATGATGCCAGGCATTTCTGATAAGGCCCTTGACGGGCTAAGGCAAAGATATGACACGTAGTACCCAAAAGACACAGAATGCACAAGAGACAATTGACACCACACGCACCGGGACTGCTCTGCCCTGCACAACCTCAGCATTGTGATCATAAATGACTCTTTCCCTTCATGCGCCTTAAGGGGGCACTTCTTGTACATCCCCCTCTCCAAGCCTGAATCAAATATCCCTCACGGGGAGTCCCGACCCGGCACCCCGCCTTCATCCCCTCTGCGGATTGCGGCCCTCGACTTATCTCTCGGACGTCCGGGGATGCGAATCTGCGGCGGGTGCGAAAGAGGGCCGTGTCGCCGTCCGGGAATTTCTGGCCATGGCCGGGCTGTTCGGTCTTAGTCCTCTCTCGGCTGCAATAAACAAAACCGAACATCGGTGCGTGAACTTAGCGGCACGTCGGCCAAAATCCAGCAATTCTGCTACTCGCCCTCTCCCGAGAAGGCCCGGGTCCTCGGGACGCACGCTTCGGACGCTCTCAGAGGCTGCCGTCCTCATCTCCGGGTATACCGGGGGTAAGAAGAGACAAGGTGATGTGGCACTGCTGGAACTTGAGTGGACCCTCATTCCTCCTCCCAACCTCCCCGACTCCCCGCAACTCCTCGGACACTCCTGAAGGCTACCCGGATAGCGTCTACGAATGGAAATGGTAAAGGCTTCATCACAAAGTCCTGTAGTATTTCCAGAGGGCTCGCAATGGCAGACAGCCACGTCTGTCGGCCGGTCCATGAAGGCGGCATGGCGTAATAAAAGTGGGCCACCTAAAACAAACAAACAACAATGGGCCCTTAGAGTTGCACGCGAAATTAAAGCAGTAATAACAACTGCTTCTGTCCACTGCTCACCTTGCCTGCTTCACCTTGACTGCTGATCTCTGGCATTACTTCCTAAAAATAAGGACAAAGAACAAAGCTGTAACAAAGCACTTCATGTTTTCCCTGCATAGAGAAACTGTTACTGACCTTCTCAGGGGAACCTCCGCACCTGGGATGGGGCACTCAGCAGCACATTCAATCCATCTGCATCTGAGAGAAAGTCAGGACAGCAGTCAGAGTGCTGCAGGACAACTTAAACAGCTCGAGACGTCATGCATCAACCTCAGAATACAATGCAGAGTCCAACAACACCCTAATTTAGAAATTTCAAGTCCCCAGGAGTCAACTCTCCTGCAGATCGCATGCATAAGGCCATCGACCCGGAGGTGTGGGATGACTGCTAAATTGTAGGCTCAATTGGCTAAGCCGATTGAAAAATTAATAGTACAAGTCTTAGTCCTATTACACCTACACCCCAACTATGCGGCAGGGCAGAGCAGCTCTGGGCCAAATACACACAGACGCCTGTGACACGGGACGCGACGGCAAAGGAGAGAAAACTCTCGGTGAGAAGAATGACGGTAAGGACCGAGACAATGCTGAATGAGATGACCGAGGTGAGACCCGACAGTGAGCCGATGAGGCTCCGAGAACCCTGGAGAAAAAGAGGCTACCAGAATTATTTACTCCAAGAACCGCAAAGATGGATCTCCGAAAATCCTCTACCTATCTTCTCATTCTGATAAGTCCTATTCATCTAGAATGGATCCTCGCCATGCACGGCTGTCGAGACAGCTCAGAACAAGACCTTACAAGACATCTGACTGGACACCTCTAAAGAGGGATGCGATTCCGATGCACGCCCGAGCTCCCGGGTCAAAGGTTCAACGGTATCGGCGTCGGGCCGAGGAACGCGAAGATGCTGAGAATGATGACAGGCATTTCTGATAAGGCCCTTGACGGGCTAAGGCAAAGATGTGACACGTAGTACCCAAAAGACACAGAATGCACAAGAGACAATTGACACCACACGCACCGGGACTGCTCTGCCCTGCACAACCTCAGCATTGTGATGATAAATGACTCTTTCACCTCATGTGCCTTAAGGGGGGCACTTCTCGGACATCCCCCTCCCCAAAGCTGAATCAAAAATCCCTCGCGGGGAGTCCCGACCCGGCACCCCGCCTCCATCCCCTCTGCGGATTGCGGCCCTCGACTTATCTCTCGGACGTCCGGGGATGCGAATCCGCGGCGGGTGCGAAAGAAGGCCGTGTCGCCGTCCGGGAATTTCTGGCCATCGCCGGGCTGTTCGGTCTTAGTTCTCTCTCGGCTGCAATAAACAAAACCGAACATCAGTGCGTGAACTTAGCGGCACGTCGGCCAAAATCCAGCAATTCTGCTACTCGCCCTCTCCCAAGAAGGCCCGGGTCCTCGGGACGCACGCTTCGGCCGCTCTCAGAGGCTGCCGTCCTCATCTCCGGGTATACGTGGGTTAAGAAGAGACAAGGTGATGTGGCACTGCTGGAACTTGAGTGGACCCTCATTCCTCCTCCCAACCTCCCCGACTCACCGCAACTCCTCGGACACTCCTGAAGGCTCCCCGGATAGCGTCTACGAATGGAAATGGTAAAGGCTTCATCACAAAGTCCTGTAGTATTTCCAGAGGGCTCGCAATGGCAGACAGCCACGTCTGTCGGCCGGTCCATGAAGGGGGCATGGCGTAATAAAAGTGGGACACCTAAAACAAACAAACAACAATGGGCCCTTAGAGTTGCACCAGAAATTAAAGCAGTAATAACAACTGCTTCTGTCCACTGCTCACCTTGCCTGCTTCACCTTGACTGCTGATCTCTGGCATTACTTCCTAAAAATAAGGACAAAGAACAAAGCTGTAACAAAGCACTTCATGTTTTCCCTGCATAGAGAAACTGTTACTGACCGTCTCAGGGGAACCTCCGCACCTGGGATGGGGCACTCAGCAGCAGATTCAATCCATCTGCATCTGAGAGAAAGTCAGGACAGCAGTCAGAGTGCTGCAGGACAACTTAAACAGCTCGAGACGTCATGCATCAACCTAGGAATACAATCTAGAGTCCAACTACACCCTAGTTTAGAAATTTCAAGTCCCCAGGATGCAACTCTCCTGCAGATCGCATCCATAAGGCCATCGACCCGGAGGTGTGGGATGACTGCAAAATTGTAGGCTCAATTGGCTAAGCCGATTGAAAAATTAATAGTACAAGTCTTAGTCCTATTACACCTACACCCCAACTATGCGGCAGGGCAGAGCAGCTCTGGGCCAAATACACACGGACGCCTGTGACACGGGACGTGATAAATGCTGGGACGCGACGGCAAAGGAGAGAAAACTCTCGGTGAGAAGAACGACGGTAAAGACCGAGACGATGCTGAATGAGATGACCGAGGTGAGACCAATGGTGAGCTGATGAGGCTCCGAGAACCCTGGAGAAAAAGAGGCTACCAGAATTATTTACTCCAAGAACCGCAAAGATGGATCTCCGAAAATCCTCTACCTATCTTCTCATTCTGATAAGTCCTAATCATCTAGAATGGATCCTCGCCATGCACGGCTGTCGAGACAGCTCAGAACAAGACCTTACAAGACATCTGACTGGACACCTCTAAAGAGGGATGCGATTCCGATGCACGCCCGAGCTCCCGGGTCAAAGGTTCAACGGTACCGGCGTCGGGCCAAAGAAGTCAAAGATGCTGAGAATGATGCCAGGCATTCCTGATAAGGCCCTTGATGGGCTAAGGCAAAGATGTGACACATAGTAACCAAAAGACACACAATGCACAAGAGACAATTGACACCACAAGCACCGGGACTGCTCTGCCCTGCACAACCTCAGCATTGTGATCATAATTGAGATTTTCCCTTCATGTGCCTTAGGGGGGCCCTTCTTGCACATCCCCCTCTCCAAGCCTGAATCAAAAATCCCTCCCGGGGAGTCCCAACACGGCACCCCGGCTTCATCCCCT